>VWZE01018395.1:550591-588611 GCA_013396675.1 Eubucco bourcierii
TTTTTTATCCAGAGACAGATTTTTCCATCCTGCTCTGTCCCCAGCACACGAGGGAGGCAGGGCTGGAAGGGTGAGTAGATGGAGAAACCCTTCACAGATCCACTCCCTCATTTCATCTGCTTCTCCTCTGCCTGCTCTAGTTCCTTGCCTTCTGATGGACTCACACATCCTTGGCACAGAGGCTGACCAAGGCGGCCCTAGTGGGGGACCCATACTACTGCCCTCCGGAGCTGCCAGCTCGCAGGGGCACAGGCTGGGAGCCACAAGGATGCGTGTTGCACTGGTCAGGAGGCAGGCGGAAGCACCACTGCTGGCAGGGCCAACAGCCAAATCTTGCTCTCAGCTACTGCCCAGTGTAAATTTAGAGTGACCCCCTGCAGCAGTGACCAGGACTTGTTATGTGAAAGGGAACAGAGCAGACTCTGGACATCAGATGGAACTTTAAGACAACCATCTGGACCCCAATGTAATCACAATCGCTTCATAAAGACAGCAAAACTGGCAAACAAAAATATTGCTCCTGGCATGCAACTACTTCTATATTGATTCAACACTTAATGCACTGAAGTGAGGATGCCCTTTCTTCAAACCCTCCAGCAAGTTAACGTTCATTCTTTCCAACCTGTTGTCTTCTCAGCATTCAGCTTCTTCACCCTGATGGTAGCAGCACCTTCATACAATAGCGTCTCAGCCCTCCATTACCGGATCATTAGCCTCAGTGCTGCCTCCTCTTGCTCCTTTTTCTGCTTCACCCCTTGCTTAAAGTTCTTCTGGAGGAGCAGAAATTTCTGCAACAACTGCCCTGCAACATAAGCCACCACAGGCCTGACTACCCTAGCAAGAGCAGGGAAAATTGTGGCTGGGCCTCACACTACAAACCCGTCCCCTCAGCTTGCCTCTCCCCAGACAGGAGCTCATGCAGGTTCACAAGCTGGCCAGATCAGGGTAGCTTTTCTCCACTCAGAGATTCTGGAAGGATTATTTGGCTGCAACATATCATATGACTTTGTTCTTAGAGTTACATTTTAACTGAGAAAGTTTAACAAGTATGACTTATGGGCTTCTAAAATTGGCAGAAGAAAAATGAGCTGAGGAAGTTATGGAAAAAAACCACAAGCAAGGCCATTCCATGTTATGCACAATTTCTGGGCTCTTTTTCCAATCTTCTCTTTTTTTTTTTTCTTTTTTTTNTACACTGGCCTGGCCTCACTAAGTAAGTATTTATGCCAAGTTTATAAAAAGCAGCTGCAGACAGGGTTGAATGAAAGGATTACACTGCTGTCGGTCTTCCAGAAGGTGCTTCAATTCACACCCCATCCCACAGAGCAAGGCTCGATTCTCAAATCTCCATAAATTTATGTAAAGAGGAGAAAAATATGAACCACACACTACAAACAGCTATGGCTGTGCATACAAATAGGCATGCATGAGTGTACATCTAGCTAGCTGGCTAGCTAGCAACTGCTCCCAGCTATTGAAAATGCTGGATTTTACCACCATCCTACATCCTGGTGCATCTCCCATAAATATAGCATCAGCAAGAGGACTTTCAGGGTCAAGATTTCAGTCTCAGTATACCTCTGTTGCCTGCTTCACATATACCTGGTCTCCAGTTGCTCCCAATGAAATTCAGTCTTCACCAACCTCATATACTTTCAGCTGCCAGGCTGTAGGTCTAGAAAGGATCGCTGTAAGCTTGTGGCCTGACCTCCTCTGCAGCACACTGCCACTGAATTTCAATCAAGAGCCCAGGCAGCAGAGGTATAACCCTAATTTTCAGCTGTGCCTTTTCACAGCCTTAGCCTGATACACTAGTCACAAGAGGAGAGTCACAAACAATTGTTCACTCTCCAAAACAGGGGATGCAGGGAGGACACAGACTGAAAGCGAATGGATATAAAAAGGTAAGGTGAGTGGTAAGCTACAGATAGTACATTACAGATCTGTATCCTGCTGTTTTTGCAGTTGAGTATCTTAGAATAACAGTACTGAGAATGACAGTGTTACATCAGGAATATCGGTCAAGACAATATTTCCCGGCAATTGTTTGAGAAATGCTTTTCTCACAGTTAATTGCTCCCAAAAGGCTGCATTTTCTCTGTTTTTAGAAGGAGGGTGACTAAGAAAGTTTTTAAACCTCTGTACCCTGCCATAGGACAAAGAATTGGGGAGAAGAAAGGAAAAAAGAGAAAAGAAAAATGCACAACAGCTGTAATGTTCTATGAAATTATTTTGTTCTGTTCCCTTGCCTGAGTAGTGGGTGCAATCATCAGTTTGGCAGAGATAAATACAGAAAAAGCAAGAAATTTTACAGAAAAGGGAGTCCCAGCTGCAGGAGTACCACATTGCCATCTAGTGGCACCGGCTCCAAGAAGCCAGAACACATCGGGCTCTGCAGGCTCTCCACGCCCTGCCTGGCCGGTGCTTGTTTGGGCAGTAGGCTATCTAAACACAGGGTCGTTTCCTTGAAGTGCTTTACAAAGCTTGACAACTGCAAAACCTGCCTGGTTTGTCTATAAAAGACAGGTATTGGGAGAGATGGGGAAAAGGAAAAAAATCCCACCAAAAGGAAGCTTATGATAAAGTTGGATTTTCTTGGAAAAAATGGTGTTTTAGGATGAGGTCCACAGATTTCCATCTTTCACTGATCGCTGATGCAGCTACCGCAGCCTCAGTATGTTCTCTAATTATTGTATAGATGTCTGTGTCAAAATAATGGGCTGGCAGGAACAGCAAGTGCTACCTTGTCCCAAGGAGATATGCCTAAACTTAGAGCTGATGCTCTGTCACCAATCATGTATGACCAAAAGTCTCAGTACCTTTGTGCTCAGATGCTATCTGACGTGCCACTCCATAAAATTTAGCTCTGCTATGTGCTTCTGCAATCAGACATTTCCTTTGCATTCCAAAAATGAATTAAAAAAAAAGGTTAACCTTTCAACACTGAAAAAATGAAAGGCAAAAATGTTAAGCCCCTTTAGACAGCAAAAGGAAGGGTTCCACCTTTGACAGACACCCAGCAAAAAGCAGCAAATTAATTATTTTCAATGACCTACACAAGGCAAGTTAAAAAGAAAGAAGAGCTTTGGTGTACTTGAATTCTGATGCTCATTGGAAGATGTTAAATTGGAAAGACCTAGCTGCAGCAGACTTCTATTTAGCCAGAAAAAAACAAACAAACAAACAAACAAAAAAAACCCCCAAACAAACAGGAAAAAAAAAAAAAACAACAAACCCTCCCAGTGCTTCAACTCTGTCAGAAAAGACCATATTTTTGGGAAGCAACAGAAGAAGCCTTGCATCAGACAACCAAGACTGCCCATAAAGCTCTGAGTCATAGCAAAGTTCTTTCTGTTCTTGCACTTCCAACTGGATTGTCACACTTTATCAGCAATGAAAGGTGACTAGCAGGAGGTCATATTTAGCCCTGGTGCAAAGGACAGTAGTCTAACATATCATTAGCTCTGTGTCTTTGGTTGCTGAGTCCTGTGAAGCTTTGCAAGAACATAGCTGTACTACACATGCCCTAAACAGCAATGTTGACAAGCTCAGTATTCCTGGATACTAGTAAAAATAACGTGGTCTTCCAAGAAGAATGGAAAATGCAGTTAAGGTCCCTGATAACACAATCTATGTCGCTCCAGTGAATCAGTCTTACAACAGCGCTTCTTCAAAAGCCCAGAGTAATAAACTCTACAAATGCTTTGGTGACTACAAGTACTACGACAACCTACAAATACTTTGAATTTACAAAATCCTTGCTGTGTCAATCATAGAATTGCTTTGGTTGAAAACATCTCTAAGTCCAAGTGCCAACCTAAGACCACAATGGCCATTAAACCATGTCCCAAAGTGCCATGTTCACACGTCTCTTGAACACCTCCTGGAATGGTGACTCCATCATCTCCAAAGGCAACCTATTCCAATGCCTGACCACACTTTCAGTAAAGAAATTTTTCCTAATATCCAATCTAAACTTCCCCTGGCACAATTTCAGGTCATTTCCTCTAATTCCATCACCTGATACTAGGGAGAAGAGACCGATCCCCACCTCACTGCAACCTCCTTTTAGCTGTAGAGAGAACAAAGTTTGTGTGGTCACTGCCTGAGAACGAGTGCACAACACCTGCAATGTTACTGGAATTTATGGAGGCAGAACTTGAACAGTGAGATTTTTAAAAATAGAAAGGTCATGAAGGATCCTGAGTCATCAATAGTTCTGTCAGACTAATCTGTTTCTTAATTATTTTCTTTAAAATTGGGGTGAGATCACTGTTTTTATTGAAAACATGTGGCCCAATGTAGGAAACATCCATCTGTGAAAAGATCTACAGTATGATGACAAATATCATCAAGACTGCTAAAAAAATTTGAGGGCAAGCCAGCACAGTAAACACTCCTCTCAACCTTGGAAGTCTCATTACAAACACCATCCTGGAAACAACAAAAATTAAGGGATGGATTCTACAAAGGAACCAATGGTTTTCCCTGCTTCATATTTTCTAACAAAACCATAGGGAGAGTACTGCCCCAACATCAAGACATTCCATCCCAGGGCTTTGTGGCCTCTAGAAAAACAATCTGCAGTTGCTCAGAGAAGCCAAGGTGCCAAGTGATTAACTCAAGCTCCTACTAAGAACCAGGAAGTCTGTTGGTTCTTGAGGGTGGCAAGACACACCAGTCTGATCATCTGATATTCCAGATATATGGCTGCCATGTAGCCAGCTCCTTCCAGTCACATCCTCCTCTCCTTTCCAGATACTGGCCCAAAAGCAGAAGGAGTGTAGAGCTGTCTTGGTCAAAAAATAGCATCTGTTCTAACCACAAAGACTTTCAGCATCAGAAGTAAGCTTCAAAAGGCTTTTAAGGATGGGCTAACTGTCCAAAATTGGGCTACAACTTTCTCTCAGTGAAGTACCCCTCTAAATTTCAACTGTTTTATCAGGCTGTCATGTATTCAGTTTGCAATCCAACAACTAGGATAGTTGCTGAGTCACAGCCTTGCTTCTAAGTTGTTTGGCTTATTTATCACTGCTTAATAGCTACGTCCCAGCTTTCCTATTAGCATGAGGCACAAATTTCAGGCACTACGATGTAGGCTGATAACTAAATTTTGACAGAACTGTCAGAGTTCCTTTCAAAAGTTGCTATCAAACAGCAAGTCAGATTTCTGAAAGATCATTTATTACCTTTACAGTGCAGAAACCACTTATGAACTGCAGGACTGCCAGCAGAGCTATTAACCCAGTGCTCAACAGTTCATGTTATTTGATTACAGTTTGGGTGGTAGTTGTCCTTCAAGTGTTTTCAATAATAGAGAGTGTATTTAATACTTGTTTTTTTTTTTCTTTTGGTAGGTTTCATGATTTTTAAATAAGTCCACAATTGGTTGAGGTCTGATTTTTCCTGATGATACTAGTAACTAGCACTAATTGGCCAACCAGTCTAAAACTAATGTGATGTAGAAAAGAAGAAAGCTTTAGAGCTTCATATGTAATTCAGAAAAGTAAAATACTCCCCCAGCAACTACCATAGCAATCATACTATCCTAAACCTTACCTTCTCCCTTCCTGCGTCTCTGTCCCAATGTCCTGCTCTTGACTGCTTAGGTTTCCATGAGGAAAGGACCATGCAGAGTAAACTACAGGATCAGGACCGCAGGCTGTGAGCTTGCAGAAGCAGAGACTCCATCTTGACAAATTCTTCAGAGTGCCACACATATCTCTGCTGATACAGAAGTAATAATAATAATTTCATGCTAAGAATTCTGCAAGTGCCAATGGCCAGTAGATAACATCCCTACAGAAAAGTAAAAAATGGCACTTAGTTCTGTCAGACAACTTCTAACTTAAGCCACAGGTCCCAGTGCTGCAGCTCAAAACTTTAGATGGAGAGACAAAAGCAAACCCTTATGGTTAAGCAAATTCAGCTAAGTGTCATTATAGCAAACACTCACACTAGAAGAACCCAATAAATGTGGAGCCTGCAATGTGAGGTCAGACAGGGCTTCTCTTCCTTATACAGCCAAAACCTTTCACCTCCTTAATTCTAGGAGCTGGTAGTCTTCACTGTGGTAACTTACAGGACCAAACAATTACATTACACCAAGTCAATGTGTGGCGAAAGTAAATTTCCATCGAAACTAGACTGTTCCCACCAATAATGAGATACTGCTATGGATTGATTAGGCATGTATTAGCAATCAAAAACACCAGAGGAAAGTTTCTCAAAGAACATGCTTGCTCAAGAATCCCTTTTTCTCCATGTCTCCATTTAATTAGTCGTTGCATTATAATTAACAAATGCATGCAATAATCATTGCCATTTTAATAATCAAAGCTGAACGTACATTGCTTCTCATTAAACAAACTAAATACAACAAAAGATGCTAAACCAGGTTGTTTCAGAGCTCCAAAAAACACTCCTTTACATACATGCCAAAGCAGGCAAAGACTGGTTGGTTATAGCAAACTCCTGCATCTTCCAGGCTATTTTACAGGGTGCAACATACCCAGATTGACCTAAGGAGGAGAAGCATGCTTTGCAGAGACAGTATCTTTTATCAAGCAGCTCTCTAGATACTTGCAATGTTTTAAGCAGACTTTGAAGAATTTCTTACTAACAAGTTAATGCTTGGATAAACATTGATCAAAAGCTACAAGTGCTGAAAACTTTTCACTTGTGTGGTATAAACATGCACACCCCCCCTGAAAACATAGCCCAGGAAGCAGAGGAAAATCAATTCTGAGGTGCAGGAGAAGTTAAGATGTAGTCTCAAGCCAGTGTGACACTACAATACAAATAGCTGCATCCAAGGCATGAGACCCACTAGCTCACTTCATACCAGCTACAAAATCTCAAGAAGGTGAGTAGATTTTGCCACCTTAAGCTGAAATTCAACCAGCAAAGAAATTGCATCCTATTGCCAGTCTATAACATTTTGCCCATGTGTGTCTGGCTTTGGCTGGCCCTCCTCACACAGGCCATCACAACCGGAGTCCAACTCTGTGAAGACTCTCAAGATAGAGATTTCTCTTCCATTCCTATTGCAGCTAACAGGTGCTTTCCTTTCACTACAGCAAACAAAGCTCATTCAGAAAAATCACAGTTGGGGAGAGGAAATTCTTCTCTTGCACACCTAGGAATAACATTTACTTGCATTTTGTGGCAGGGTTTAAGTTGTACAATGCAGCTGTCTTATCTACATACCTGGTTTGTGTTGAGGAATGAAGGGAAAGGAAAATTCTTCTATGATGTCACCAGAACAAATTAAACACAGAATTTGAAAACCCGAAATCAGGTATTGTTAGAAACACATGTCACTGCTGCCACAGTGATCCTGTCTTGTACACTGTACCAAATTTTCCTCTACAAAATGCTGTATTACATCACCTCACCAGACAGGAAGACCAAGAACTAGGATTTTGCAGGACGAGCTTGCACAGTAAACGTGTGCGAAACTGCCCTCTGCTGTTCACGTTAAGACCTGTTCAAATAAACGACAGCGACCAAATCGGTTTTGAGTTGCAAGGGTTGAAGAGGCAAAACTATCTGACTTCAGCTGTTTTCTGCCTCCATGCCTCTCAGAAATTTCATACCTGGAACTCAAACTGTCTTGCAGCAGAGACCATTCAAACAGACTTGCAGGTTGTAGCAGCATTGTTCTAGCTGCAACAGCATTCCCTTCAGCACTTATCATGCACTAGGTGAGCACAAGCAGATAATTCTCTCACCCCAAAGTGAAGAAAATCCTCAGAATTTAAGCAATATGATGGTAATTGTGAGTGAACACGAGGACAAGCATTTATCAACCCATTACATCTAGGCCTGACCTTTACAAAAGAGGAGTCAGAATCCTATGTCTGGAGTCAAAAGCTTAAGAGCGCAGAGGCTTTTAAGAGTTCATGATGATTAAGTTATAGCAGTGACAAGCTAACCTTATTAAGATATACCCAGTAAAATGAGCACTTGTAAGCCCCTACTGTAGCAAAAGGAAAGCCTGTTTTTTTCTTTTCAAGAACATATGCAAACCTCTATACTTTGAAAAAGTTGTCCATTAGAGTATAGTGCCAGCATACTGAAGAGACTGGAAATGTCACAGAAGGGCCAGCTGGTTTATATGGCTTCACTCACATGTTCATACACAGAACATGCCAAATTTGGCCCTCTGACAACAGCATCAGGTGTCCACATCCTTTTGTTTGGGAAGCTCTGTTCTGGTACAAATGCAGAAAAGAAGCACTGTTACCCACACCAGAAATTCAGTTTCCAGAGTGCTTCTGATGAAGAAAAACGGTTCTTGTGAATTAGGCACTAGTTTCAGCTCTGTGCAATAACCTTTTGACCAGATTTAACTGCTGTGCCACAAGCTTCTTTTTGGACACTGCATAAAGACCATCAGCTATACTGGTCAGTGTAAGCACATTGAAAACTAGAACATCCTTATGTTGAATGTAGGGTGCACGTCTTTGAAACACTCACTAGAAACAGTGGCCACTTCAAGGATTCCTTTGAGGTTTAACTCACGTTAGTTTCAGTGTAACAGCCATGTAGGGCCACTGTTCAGCCTAAGGGACTTTAGACACACCATCAACAGATGTACAAAGGAAATGTTATAAAGATCCTTCTGGATGAATAAATAGCTGGAGCTTTGCTTTGATGATGGCTGGCTGGCCTCCTACACAGCAGGGCCGGGACTCCTCCATTTTTCAAGTTAAGGGCAACAATAATATTCTGTCATCCCTCGGGGTAAGGAAATCATTGCCAGATGATCCACTGCATGCCTGATAGTTTAGGATTCAATTCCATTATCTAGAAAACTTAATGGTGAGACATCAAAGGTAGTCCTGCATGATCATGAAACTGGCTCAGTTTGTGTGCAAAAAGTTGCCTGAGAATATGACTGATAGATTTCCCAAGATAAAACTAACAGACCTTTTGTTTTATGAGAAATCTTCTTTGTGCTGAAAATGAGTGCACTCTTCTTGGAGCACCACAGAAGGGAAGATGGTTCTTTCTAAGGGAAAGATTAATAGTTTTACCTGCAGCAAAACACAAGTACAGATCTTATTCATCAGTAGTTCTGAGCTCAACAGCAGCAAATCCACAACTGGAATGAACTTACTTCCACCTTCTTTTAATCTGCACAGTGGAAAAGAAAGATGGTATTGTGCACAGCTACTGCAATACCATTGCTACTACTGATGCAATAACACCTACCACTGCACTTTCAATGACCTGAACTTGGTTTATGTCTGAAACCAGTTCTAAATCACAACCTTGCCAATATGTGGGCTGTGCATGCTGGCTACACAAGTGCCAGCCCTCAATCCTTGAAGAAACAGCAAATCTTCATTCTAGACGATGTGTTCAAGTTTTCACAGCTTGTTAGGCATTAGCTTCACCAGATTTTTGGGGAGGAAAAAAAAGCAACAACCCAAAACAAACAAAAAACCAACCCAGCCTTGTTAAAAGAATTGTTTCAGCATTCCCACAGTATTGGATCTTGCTGTAGCATACTAACCAGGTACTTCTGGGTTACCAATGTGAGAGCAAATTGGTACTTAAGGTTCAATTAAACCTATGCTATCTAAAATTTGTTTAGATCTGACTTTGCAGGGTTAGAGTAATACATGTGCCTATGTTTATTAAATCAATGGTCATTTGTAGACATGGAAAACTTGGTGAGAGTCTTCATCAAAATCAGAACAGAATGTAATTAGGACAGCTTTCCTGCTAGCTAAACTGTGAATTCAAATTATCATCATTATACTGAAGGGTGTAGGAAATTGTTCAGGTTTGAAGGAAGCAATCACACTTTTGTCTTACATTGTTTGGGCCTGGGTTTTCAAGGCAGGATGGTGATTTACCTTAAGATGATGTTAAAACTGGAACCAAAAAGGCACTATACTTAAGTGATCACCAAGGACAGCAGGTAAATATGCTAACAATACTGTCAGCATCATCTATGAATTCTTAACTTTTACAGGTTAGAAAGGAAAATAAAAACGCCTACAGAAAGCCTCACTCATGAAAAATAGATACATTTGCAGTTTCACAGGTTTTTTTATTAAGTGTTCTAGGTGCTGAGTAAGTTTGTTCTTCTAAAATAAAAGAGCAAATCATCCACTATCACCTGAAGATTATGGATACTGTTTTGTTTTTACTTCTATGCCACCTGAGAAATTCAAGCTCAACA
Organism: Eubucco bourcierii; assembly: GCA_013396675.1. Taxonomy (NCBI): domain Eukaryota; kingdom Metazoa; phylum Chordata; class Aves; order Piciformes; family Ramphastidae; genus Eubucco; species Eubucco bourcierii. The sequence continues at coordinate 560,790 of VWZE01018395.1, forward strand.
AAAAGATTAAGCTACAGCCAGCTGTTTACAATAAACTTTTTCTTTGTACCAGGCATTAACTTCAGTGTTTGTCACATTAGGCAAAGACTGAATAGCACCTCAAAATCTTGGGAAAAAGTGTTTTCAAGGGGTTAAAGGGTAAACATCTCTTTCATGGTACACCATTTAAGTAGACTGACTCAATATGAACCATTTCTACTCCTAAACTAAAGTATCTGATTGCTAACTGACAGTGAATTAATTTTCCACTTAACCTCTCAAAAACTGCATGAGGCAATTTCTGAAACATCAAGACCTATGCCTTGGAAAAATCTACTTTTACAGGAACTTAGACCAGGCTGAAATGAGACAGAGACAGATGGAAATGTTGGTTAAGGTGCTCTCAGAGTATCTCACGTCTACTTGGACTATGCCACCTAGTACCTTACTATTAACATCTCAGCATCACTATCACAAACTATCAGTTGGGTCTGAAAGACACTTCAAAGTGTTCCTCTCAAGTTAGAGCATGTCATCACCATGCCAAAAGTAAAGTTATGTTTTAAATTGTTTCTTCTGCTGCCTGAGCAGTAATAACAAAAAGCTAGAGAACAGCAGAAGCCAATCTGTTTTCACATACAGAACACAACTGTCCATGGAAAAATGGAAAACTTGCTGGCAGAAGTATGCTTCTGCTACTCATTGATCTATATGATTTGTCTCCTCTTCAGTGGCAATGTACCTAATTCAAGTTTACAGTACCACACCATACTAAAATTTCACACCACTTTAATTCTGTTAGCTTCAGCTGGTTTAGCCTGGGCATATCACTGTCTTACCACATGAGTGTAATTTTATTTTAAGTTAAATATCAAAGACTTAAAAACTGTTTTCTACGGTGCTGAAGACTAGAGACTGAAATGTTAACTGCCTATCTTGCAAAAAAGGTTCCAAGCTTTCCAAAAAAAAGCCTTGTGCTCTTACAATCTGCCCCACGTTCTATTCCAAACAGTTTTATTTCACAAACTTGCATTAACAGAGCTTCCATGTTTGCCAGATACAGTTTTGACTTGCAAAATTTTAGATTTGTTCTTGACAGAAACGGATTTGTCATTCTTTCTGCAGTCAGTCATATATTACCATTCCAATTTGCATCTCTTTCTAAGGTGATTTGTTACTGTTTAAAATGATCATGTCTGCTTTCTCAGGAAATGACACAAGTGTTTAAACTTATTAAAAGAATTGCAAAACCAGCCATAACATTAAAAATAATTTTTAATGTTAAGTCACATTAAGATCATTTGCTCCGACACTCAAATGTTCTGAAATTTAAAGTAGTACCATAGGGACACACAAGTGCAGATAAATCTTTATTGCCATAATTTTGTTGGTTTGTTGTTTTTTTTTTTTTCCCAAAAACGAGTACTGGGTTTTTAATAGGTTGTAGTTTTTATGTCTTTATATGTACAACATTATAACTGCATATTTTAATAATAATGAAGTTATTGATACTTTGATAACTCAACACAGTGTATTTATAAAATGAATCCTTATCAAAATACACTTTTCACTGGGATAATAAATAAAATCCTGTGAAACCCACCTACACAAAGTTAATTTTAACTCTGGTAGAACCCGATGTGGTACACAGTCCATTAACTAACATGTTTGCCCCTTTATCCCCCTACTGATGCTCATCTTCTGGGGTAAGAAAACATTTTTTCCCCCCGTTGTGGTGTGACCTCATTCAACATCATCTTCAGCCAAGCATTGTGCACTTACAATTCTCTGTAAGAAGGAGAAAAACTCATTCACAATTACATAAAATTGACAGTAAGCAACTGATTATCAAGTGATGTAATTTTACACTGAATATTAAGCAGTGTAATTACTGAGCAAACTGAGTAATGTTAAAAACGGTAATCTATTTGATATAATTTAAGTCAGTTCTGCAGAAATTATGTACTGTGCAAGGCCTAACAAAGCCAAAGTCTGGCAAATAATACCCTGTATCAGCCTCAAGTGAACTGCGTGGGTTTTGGCACTGTCCTCTAAGGAAACAATTTTACTCCATTGTTCTCCCAGACCTTCACATCTTGTGTACTTGGAATCTGTCAGGATTTTTACTAACTACATAGACCTCAAAACGAAACGTAACCAGGCCTGTGCTGTAAAGAGAGCTGACTGATACACAGCGTTGAGTCTCTGCTTTATGGGAGGTAACACCATCAGGAAATACTCTTGCATTTCCGAGAATGCAGAAAACAGTATTTATTTTACAACAGACTCACCTGCTAGTATATTACCAATGTTACCTGCACATTACTCAGGCTAAGAAGGGAGGGCATTTTATACAGAGCTATGAACACTTCTATCATGAGGAAAATCCCCAAGCTTCCCAAACTGTCACATGCTCCAATGCCAGTTAACATTTTGTGTTTATAGCTGCCCAGAAGCAACAGACTATCAAAAGCAAGAGATAAATTCTAAAGGACTTTTACAGCACTTAGAGACACTTGTAGATATACAGTTTAAAAAAAAACCAACAAAAACCACTAAACTCAAGACCCAGTGGAAGAAACTTACTGCTTTTCTGATCACCCAACTAGCATTTGGGAAACAGAAGACCTGCATACGGTATCAGAGTCATGTGTCTCTGCTTTGGAAGAACTTAGCTTAACTGCACATGAGAGAAGTTTTGTGGTTTTGTTTTATCCTGTTTGTCATTAATGCTGCACGATTCTTTCATAGACATTTTTTAATGTTTTGGGTGAAAATAAGCTTTTTCTAATCTAACTGAAAGTATATAAAACACACAAAACAGTACTGATGTAGTGAATAAGAGAAGTAGTTAAGACTATTTTCAAACCAAACCAATAAGGAACATTTCACATACCTGGCTTATTGTAGGGAGCTTAGTAAGAAGCATTTGAAACACTGGTGGTGGGAGAGTCTGCTGTAGAACTTGTAGTAGCTGCTGCGGCTGTCCACACACAGCAATGGCATTGGTCAAGTGATCAACTCCTTTCTCATATTCACCTGTATGACAAATCACAACATTCTGAAATCAAACTTCTTCCACACTGTAAAGTATTAACATAAAATACCCATCAGCGGCGGACCAAATTACTGAAATTTAATCCACGCTTCTTTCCTCCTTCCTTGCTGGACCTTACGAACATAGGTTAGAAATCTGTAAACAGATTTTCTTAGGTGAATTTGACTCCCCAAAACAACTTAGTATCTAATAATCATCTTCTAACAAAGAGCAAGAACCTTAAGTACCCCTAAAAAACCCACAAAACTACCTTGAGCTAGTAGTTCCTCGCCAAGTTGAATCTCCTCAAGGAAAAACTTCTGAACTGCTTCGGCATCTTTCAGATCAGGCAACTATAATACACATAAGTAAAACTGAAGTTTGCCCTTAAATATCAGTTAATAACCATGTTAGCAGAAAACATCCTCAACTGAAATCAAGTACATATACAATCATACTGTTACACTGGAACTAGTCAAAAAACCAAAGATTAACTGTGTCACGACTAAGTTAAATGCACACAGAATATTTCCAAAGCTCAGACTCGGGTCTTGTATTGCATCACAAAACTATACAGACAAAGTCTGAAATACCTCTACTCCGTTTCTTCAGTATAGGATTTTGTAGCAAATACAAATCTGTTTATCACAACTCTATTTCTTATAATTACTAAGATAAATCTATCTTTTCTTCCAGGATACACTGGTGATAAGGAAAGAAATACCAAATACTTAGAGCAAAAAACTATCAAGTTCAGTTATAGGTGTTTCCCATCAACGAATTTTAAGTCTGAAAAGTCTTTGCACATACTGCAAAGAAGAAAACTCCATCAAATCACACAGTAAATGTTGTACTTTTCTGGTACAAGGCACAAAAAGGAACAACTAATTCATTATGTTATTTGTAAGTATTAGGAAAACTAAAGGGTGTCCAGCTATAGAAGTGTTTGTAATGATGAAATCACACTAGATCTTTAAACATATCTTACAAATAATACAAATGAAATATCTTTCAAAATAGCACTGTATTATTGAACACAATATTACCTTGGAAAGCCCTGCTCTCTCTTTGGCAAGTTTCTGTTTCTTCCTTCCTGTAACGACAAAAACATCATATGTATTTAATTTGCAATTAAGAAAGCCTCACTGAAAAGTGTGAGCAAATCCAAGTTATTTTCAAAACAAGAAACTGGCAATATATTCCAAATATTGAAGACTGAACACATGACTGCAACCCACCCTCTGCAACAGAGTATTAGTTAGAGTTCTAACAAGGGCTGGCAGTAGCACACCAACACAAAACCGCAATACTTCTGCTCTCCACGGTCTCGAAGGTAAACACCAACCACACAGGGCTTGCAGCAGAGCATATCTCATGCACCAGAAGTACGGAGAAGGAAAGAGAATTACAGTAATACAGGATTTTTCTGCACGGTTTCTAACAATTGTAAGCCACAGAAGTACTACCTACAAGACAAAGCTATCTGATTGCGAACTACATGATGGGCCACTACCAGGAACTTTAGCAGGTTACTGTACATAAGTGCACTTTCCCAGTTGTTTTAAAGTAAACTTGGGAGCTAGTTAAATAGGTGGCATCATCCCACAGCAAGAACAATTCTAAAGCACACATTTTGGAAATCTGAGGAAAGCAAGCATTTACAAGCAGAGGAAACACAGATTTAATTGCACAATCTAAAGGCATAGTTGGTCTGCAACACAAAGTTGTACCACTCTAGCAAAATTTGTGTAATTAAAATTACATATATCTTGCTTCTAATGTAATTAAGCAGGTATAAAGATATTCCATAGTGGTAGTTATTCGAACAAGAAAGAACTATTACAGCAATACTTGTGACTTCCATGAAATAATTTTTGTAAGACATCAGTTCATCAACTGAAATACTTAAAACGGACATAACTTTTACACACAGCCTATGATTAAACTAGTATATTCTTACTATCTGCCCTCAACATCTGCTTGGTAAACATCCATGTTGAACCAGAACAACTGTTATTGTCCTGATTCTTCTGTTGAGACAATTTTATAAGTTGGAAATACTTTCAAATATGATTAGCAGTTTTAATGGCAATGAGTTAATAAAAATCTGCAATTGTCCACATGGAAACATTCAGAAGTACTATTTCCTAGTGGTGATAATGTAACATTAGATTTATGGACAAGATCAAGTGTTTTTTATGTAAAGGGAGTTCACATTCTACATGGATCACTCTTACCTTCTACAATACCATAATAATCCTTAGTATCTGAATTTCTACAATTACTTGACCTGTGTAAGTTATTTTACAAGATCACATATAGAAATATGTGTCAAGTAGAACTGTAGCATATTATAGTTTTATCATTCTGGTTGTTTTCAATCGTAAAAAAGAACTTATCTCTTGAAAGTTGGTACCTTTAACTAGCTCACTCCAAGTTTTCCAAAGCATTAATTGCCACACAACTTTAAACTGCATTATTATGCAAATCAGTTACGCTGATATCCAATGTCTTGAAGATAAATGAAAGTACAAAATAGTTGCTGAAATGTTTCACTATCAGAATAGGGCACATTGTAGCTGTAGTGTAGCCCAAATAAAAAGTATAAAGAGTAACAGTTTAACATTTGCACATGATCTTCAATAGAAAACTGTGTTTTCTTGGCATGACTATGACTTCTAAAGTATTACAACAGGTACCAATCACAAGCTTCAGCATTCGATGGTAAAGCAAAAAAAAAAAAAAGACATGCTGGTAACTGTAACTACTTAATAAAAGTTTTCTGACCACTTATTGTACACATAAGTCATATATTTTAGCCTGACACTGAACGCTAGTAGTCTACAGAACCTTTCAAACGTGATTACTATCATATTGTTCTTCCTCTTAATATATTTTCACAGGTCTCTTTAAAAGCCAAAAGAAAACCTAACAGCTCTAAAGAATTTTTACCAATTCTTCCCATATTGGTTGGTAACAGTATTTTAAAAAAACATTTGCAACCACAGTCAAAAGTTGCATTTGTAATAAGACAAACAAAAAGCAATAGCTTTAGGAGTAAAAATAAGAGGGGGGAAATGAAAAAAGAAAATTGTTTTCCCTCAGAGGCCTCCAAGAAACTTAAAAACTTTCCTCTTTTCTAAAGACATTGTCACACTTTTAAAAGGGGAAGGGTAATCTTTCATAGAAGAGATCTTAGTTAACACAGAAATGCACACGCATCCATCCAAACCAGAAAGTTAAATTGCATGTGACTTGCAGGTCCTGCAGGCACAGCTCTCCTAGAGAGAGAATAACTTTTAAATGCAAACCAATGGACGGCCTAGTCTATTGCACTGTCCTGGCTTGCAAAACTCCCTGAGTTGCCCCAGCAGCTTTAAAACCAGTCCCACGAAGGAGCAGAATGATCAAAATGCAATTTGTATTTTCAGCTTCCATCCACGTACTGCTTTCCTCATTCCACTGGCCTGGCAGAAGTTGTTCTGAAGCAAAGTTCAGTGTCGGCAGAAAGTCTGTCTGTTTTTGAAAGAAGAACTCAGCATCTACACTTGTGTACAGAACAGTTCTCGTTTATACATTCAAGAATACAAATAGTAAACACATTCAATGTCTTATCATCTGCTGTGGACACTAATGTAGCTCCAGCTGCTTACAGTTTTGTTGCTTTTTGGTCCAAAGATTAGACACAGACATGCTGATAATTTATCATCAGCATAACCTAAAAAACCCCACAAAATCTGCTAAAAAGGTAAGATTAAGACATCTGGAAAACCAAACTACAGCAGATTTTTCAACACTCCCAGGAAATCACACTTTTTAACCCTGCAACCTGAATCTGGCCACCTAACCTTTTATGATGGGCCTTTGCAAAGGAAATTTTAGTACTAACATAGCCCAAAGAGATGTTAAATTTAACTGGTGGTTCACCAGCAAGTGTCTGAGAAAGTATATGACAGGCAATCCACTGACACAGTGGATCTCTGACCCTTTCCAAATTTTGGTGACACCACATCACAGAAGTGAATGAAACGTCAAACCGTATTCTAAGAACATTAGTGGAAAATATCTGCTTTAAAGATGGTTTCTACAAGTTTTTTCATCAAAGACCCTTACTATTGCCTGAGAAAACAGTATATCATCATCTAAAGAACTGCAACTGTCTGTGCCACTGGACCGTTTTTTGTCGAATATTTTACAGTCTAAGCCTTACTATCCAACAGTAAAAATGCTGTAATAATCAGATCACTGGAACTACTACAGAAGTATCCCTACTTAAGAATTATATAAAGTAGTTTAAAAAAAAAAAATCCTTATTATCTAAATGCTTACAACTAAGAGCAACCAACATCAAAGGATCATAAGCCCAACAAATGACAACTACCATCCTCTATCAAACCATAATGTATTTTTTTTTACTTTAAAGAATATGTTAATTCTTAATCAGAGAATGTATAGGGTTTATTCAGAACATTACTGGACAGAAGTTTAGATAATGTAAAGGATCACAGAATGTCAGGGATTGAAATGAACTTCTAGAGTTTTTCAAGTTCAACCCCCGTGCCAGAGCAGGGCCATACAATCTAGTGCAAGTCACACAAGAACACATCCAGACAGGTCTTGAAAATTCTCCAGAGAAGGAGACTCTACAACCTCGCTCTGGAGTGTGTTCCAGTGTTCTGTGACCCTTACAGCAGAGTTCTTCCTCATGTTGAAGTGGAACTTCCTGTGCTATAGTTTACATCCATTGCCCCATGTCCTATCACAGGGCACAAGTGATGAGTCTGTCCCTTCCGTCTTTACACCCAGTCTTCATATATTTATATACATTTATTAGATCCCCTCTCAGTCTTCCCTTCTCCAAACTAAGAAGCCCCAGGTCTTTCAGCCTTTCCTCATAAGGCAGTGCTCCAGTTCCTTAATCACCCATGTAGCACTCTGTTGGATTCTCAAGCAGATCCCTGTCCCTCTTGAACCGAGAAGCCGAGAACTGGACACAGTACTCTAGGTGGGGCCCCACTAGGGCAGAGTAGAGGGGAGAGGACAACCTCCCTCGATCTGCTGGCCACACTCCTCTTAATGCACCCTAGGATCCAATTGGTCTATTTGGCCACAAAGGCACATAGCTGTCCTGTCAATAAGTTGTTCACCAAGACTCCCAGGTCCTCCATGGGGCTGCTCTCCAGGAAATCACCTCCCAGCCTGTACTGGTGCTGTTTATTGTTCCTTCCCAAGTGCAGGACTCTGCACTTATCCTTGTTGAACCTCACAGATTCCGCTTTGCCCAGCACTTCAGTCTGTCCAAGTCTCACCTTCAGGTGTATCAGCCAAGCCTCTTTCAGCAAACTTGCTGAGCAGACTCTGTCCCCTCATCAATCATTGATAAAGATGCTTAACAGGGCTGGACCCAGATGCTGGACCAGGGCTGGACCCAGCACCCACCCCTGTGGGACTTCACCAGCTGCAGGTCTCCAGCTGGACTTGGCACCATTGATCACCACTCTTTGCACTCTACCATGTAACCAGTTCCTAACCCATCTCACCATCTGCTTTTCTACCCCATGCTTTCTGAGTTTGCTCACAAGGATGTTTATGGGAGACAGTGTCAACAGCCTTGCTAAGGTCAAGGTAAACTATATCCACTGGTCTCCCTGCATCTACCCATTTAGTCGTGACATCACAGAATGCTATCAGATTACACAAGCATGATTTGCCCTTGATAAATCCATGCTGACTACTCCTGATAACCTTCTTCATGTGCATAGTGATGACCTCCAGAATGAGCTGCTCCATGGTTTTTTCCAGGAATGGAGGTGAGGTTGACTGGTCTATAGTTCCCTGGAATCTCTTTCTTACCCTTTTTGAAGACTGGTATTATATTGGCTTTCTTCCAGTCCTCAGGCACCTCTCCTGTTTGCCATGATTTTGCAAAAATGATGGAGAGTAGCAGAGTGGCAACATCAGACAGTTCTCTCAATGCTCTTGGGTGCATCTCCTCACAGCACATGGACTTGTGCATATACAATTTGTGTAGCTGATCCCTAACCCACTCTTCATTGACTAGTGGAGACTCTTCCCTCCTTCAGGTTTTCACTCCCATATCTAAGGTCTAGATTTTGCATGGGCTGGTCTTAGCAGTAAAGACTAAAGCAAAGAAGGTATTTAGCAACTCTGTCTTTTCTGCATCCTCAGTTTTCAGGGCTGTCTTCTCATTCAGCAGTGGCCTCACACTTTTCCTATCCTTCCTTTTCCTACTGATATATTTTTACTCTTTTACTTCATTTACCAGTTTCAGTTCAAAGAGGGTTTTGGCCTTTCTTGTTCCCTTCCTACATGCCCTGACAACTTCTCTATAGCTCTCCCAAGTGACAAGTCCCTTCTTCCATGAACTGTAATTTTTTTTTTCTCTCATGAGATTTCCTTCAGAAGCTCCTTGCTCATCCATGCAGGTCTCTTAGCATGTCTACCCCATTTTTCACCCAACAGAATGCCCCAATCTTGGACTTGGAGGAAGTGGCATTTGAAAATGGGCCAACTTTCTTGGGTTTCTTTACCCTCCAGAGTCTTCTCCTGCAAGTTTATCTCTGAAGAGTACAAAGTTAGCCCAGCTGTAACACTACTTATTGCCCTGCTTGTACCTTGTGTGAGATTAAACTCCATTACATTATGATCACTGTCACCAAGGCTGTTCCCAACCGTAATGTCCCAAACCAGTCCTCCTTTATTAGTTAATACAAGGTCCAGAAGTGCACCTCTCCTCGTAGGTTCCTCTACTACCTGTGTCAAGAAGTTATCATTGATACACTGCGAGCACATTTTGGGCTGAATATGCTAGCTACATGGGCTTTCCAGAAAATGTCAGGGCCACTGAAGTCACCCATGATTACTATGGAGTGTGTTCTAGAGGCTACCTTCCGCTAACTGTAGAAAGTCTCATCAACATCATCTTCTTGGTTTGGTGGTCTATAATAGACACCCTCAATAGTTTCATCCCCCTTTTCATGTCCCTTAATTCTTACCCACAAGCTTTCAAGCTGTTCTACCTCCATCCCTGGATAGAACTGAATACATTTCAGTTGCTCTCACACAGAGCAACGTGGCCACCTCGCCTTGCTGGTCTATCTTCTTTAAACAGTACACAGCCATTCTTGAAAACATTCTAGTCATGGGAGCGATCTCAACTGTATCATAGTTATGCAACTTAATGCAGATCTCCAACTCATCCTATTTATTCTCCATACTCTGTGCATTGATATATAAGTATTTAAAAAAGGGAGTCGACCCATTCATTTTCACTCTTGTTATCTTTCCATCCCCAGTCACTTCTAAGCCTTAAGATTAGCTGTCCTTAGGCTCTTCCCTGGTGAGTCTGGTTTTATTCCCTTGCCCCTTAAAGCCTAGTTTAAAGCCCTTTCAACAAGCCCCACCAACTCCTGTACAAGGATCCTGTTCCCCCTTTGAGAAAGGTGTACTCAATCTGCTGCCATATAAACTTGCTCATGATCAAAGAACTCAACATTCCAATGGTGCCACCAGTTTCTGAGCTATGTGTTAATCAGGTGTGTTTTCCATCCTCTTTGTATTTTTCCCTGCCACTTGAAGGATTGATGAAAATGCCATCAGCATACCCAAGCCTTTAACTAGTCGCCCCAATGCTTTGAAGTCCTTAATTGCTTTTAGACTTCTCTCTGCAACCTCATCATAATCAACCTGGATAATTTAGAAAGGGTACTCATCAGAGGGCTGCACCAGAGCAGAAAGCTTCCTTTTTACATCTCTAACCTGAGCCCCAGGAGACAGCAGACTTCTCTGTGGGATGGGTCTGGTCTGCAAATGTGCCCCTCTGTTCCCGTCAGAAGAGAGCCACCTACTACAATTACCCTCCTTTGCTTCCTCGACGAAAAAGTCCTAAAGGTGTAAGAGTGAGTGACAAGCCCTGGGTGACTCACTGGATGGATCTTTGTCTCCATCTTCATTCCTCTCTACCTCCACAGCCTCACACCTATTATCTAAGTGTAGTTGAGGGGAGGTGTAGGAACGGAAGACGGATGCCTGTGATCCCAAGTAGGAACCTGATTCCACCTCCCCTCATCTTCATAGGGATGCAAAATTAATTTTCAGTCTTTCTGCAAAAATGCTACGTAACACAGTAATTTCTCTACTACATATTTAGTATTATAAAAAGAACATGAATGAATATTCTGCTAAAAATTGAGTTCGTGCAAGGCAAGCACTTAACCAGCTTAATATACTACGAATTCCCAATGAATGACTTCTATTTGCAAGAAGCTTATATCCATGATCCTACACACATTTGCAAGGACCTGGAGGTGAAGCATTCAAAAGATGTAATTTGCTATGTAAGAGTTTACAGAAGGCAGAATTAATTTGCTACTGCCAACACTGGTCACAAAAGAAATCCAAACCATTAAGGGAAAATCAGATTGTTACAGCTATGTTTAATCAGCATCAGGTAAATACCCATTTTCAACCCATCTAGTTATTGTCTCTTCTATCCCAGAAACTTCAGATCCCACTATATTTACTTGATGAGGAAGTCTAAATGGCAGATTAGCTATCAAAGGACTACTATATGCATTTGCATGATAGAAATAACCCGGCACAACAAACAGCAACTTACTTATCACGACTGGAGTGCCTCGGGTACTCACTTCACAAGTGCGTTTAAAGCCTTCACCAACTACTGAAGCATTTGTTTAAATGTTGAAGATGTGAAATAATGAAGAGCCACAGAAGAGCTCCACATTTTGGATTAATCATCAGTTTTCTCTGGCATTCATTCTTATCCTGGAAGCTAATAACCAAGCTACCAGGAGGGTTTAGAATGCAGCAGATGAAACGTCCAAGAGTTTCTACTACCTCTTGTCTTACCACAGCAACAACTTCACTGTAAGAGATTACATTGTTTTATCTGGTCATCTTCCAGAATTAAAAAGAAAACCACAAATACACAAAACCCACGTCACTATGCAAGTGCAGTGTCCTGCACGTTCAGGTGTGCTGTTATCAGGAAGACTTTGTCAAAAAGGAGATGAATTATTTCCAGCCCAAGCTTCTGATGCCGAAACCAGAAGTCATTCAGTAACCTCACCAACTGCAGGAAACACGCTGCTCCGACGAACAGCCCAATCCTTCGGTTTAGGTAAAGAGATGAGAGGCAGAGAACAGCAGGGGCTCAGGGCCTGCCTCTCACAAACGCACCTGGGCGAAGGCCGCCCATCAGCCCCCTCTCGCGCCCTTCCCGGCCAGCAGCCGTGGTAAATGCGGCGGTCAGGCAGTGGGAGCTCAAGGCCGTTCCCTCGCAGGAAGCGTGCCAGGTAGGCCGCTCCACTTCGACGGGGCTATGTGGGAGGAGAGGGTAGATGTGCGGCTGCAGCGACCGAACCCCGGCCGGTCCCGGGATCAGGAGGGCGCTGCGGGGGCGCTGCGCAGACGCCACGTGCCGCCCGCCAGCCCCCGAGCGCAGACTAGCCAGGTGGGGGAGGGGAAGCGGTGGCCGCTGAAGGCCAGGAGGCGGGAGAAGAGGGGGCAGCCCAGACACTCACGCTCCCGCAGTCGGTTCTTGAAATTCGGGTCGCTCCGTCTTTTGCGGTCAAAGTAGATGCAGTAGCCAATGAAAAGGGCCCCGCAAAGGCCCGCCGCGATGGCGCTGGTCTTGCCCACCATCATCGTGCCCTGCGCCGAGGGGAAAGTCCTGCCGCGCCGCCCCCTCCCTCTCGCCGCGCGGCCGGCGCCGAGCTCCGCAGGCACCTTGGGGCGAGCGGGCAGCCAGAAAGGACCCCGCCTCACTTCCGCTGGCGTCATCAGCCAGCGGCGGCAGCGGCTGCCTCATCGAGTGCCTGCGGGGGAGTCTGCCAGCTGCCGCAGGCTCACATCGCGGAGGCAACCGAGAAGCGCGGCTGAGGCAAGCCGCACTGTCAGAAGGCACACAGGGCGCTCGCCGCCACCCCCACCCCCCACCCCGAGCATCGGCTTTCCGTACAAGTCTTGCAAGCTGAAACTTGTAAAAAACCCCAACGTTCTCTAGGTAATGACTTGCACAGCGTTAATCGGCACAAAAGCTACTTATTCTGTAGTAATTTTGTCCAGTTCTCAGAATTCAGTTAATCGCGGCAGCAAGGCCGCAGCTGGAGGTTTATTCCTGGAACACAGTAATACCATGCATGGTCAGCAGTGACCGGGATCCGGGTATGTACCTTATACATACACTTTCTAGAAGTCGTCAAAAAAGACCCAGAGTGAATACAAAGAACAACTACAGCTGTATTAGCAAACAAAATTTATAGCAGAACAGTCTTATATACATCATCTTTATAATAATAAGGAACATTTTTATAGTTTTTTATCAAAAGACTGTTCTGTTTTCTTCACAGCTTTACTTCTACAAACAGTTTTTAGTACTTTTTGTTTAGTCTTCTTCTTTAATGGGATTGCTTTTTCACCAACAAATGAAGTATTAGAGCAGCTCCTGTTCTTTAATGTAGCATCAGCTCTGTCCTTCACAGAACAAGACCGATCTGCACTTTTCTGTGGTGCTTTCCACTTCTTTCCGCAGCGCTTCACTCGTACCTTTCTTCCCATAAGATCAGACTCGTTGAGTTTCAGAGCAAGATGTACAGCATCTGTATTCTGCAGGAATATAGTTAAAAAGCAGCATTTTTTTTCAGGCTGCAGGAAAAACAACCAAGGAAGATGAAGCTAGGAAATTGCCTTGAGAAAGGAAGATATACTGAATCCACAGCACAGACAGTAAGCAAACTGTCTGCAGGAAAGAATTCCACCCATAATTTGACACGTAAGAAATGGGAGCAAGCAAAATTCTTTTGTCCCTCTTTCCCTTACAGCTCATTTTTTTCACCAAAACGCTTTACAGCTTTTCTTTGTACACAATCTAAAGTAGTTTGCTCTGTATTTGCTTCCACAGACCTGGTCTTTCAAACTGCTTTTAACGCACGCTCCCTTCCCCTCCACCCAATGCCCTTTAACGTTATAAACTACTACTACTGACAACAATAACAGCAATAATAGTAATAAAAAGTAACAAACAAACACACAAACTTAAAAGTTTTTTAGAAATGTAAAAGGTAAATCCCAATTCAGATTTTGAAGGATTCCCAGTGTCCTGAGGCACAGCATTCATACATACCTCAAAGAGAACATAGCCGAAGCCTTTACCCAAGCCAGTCTTTCTGTCTCTCACAATTCGCACTCCCACTACATCTCCACAGACAGAAAAGTGTTCTCGCACAGCATCGTCACTGATGTCTGCAGGCAAGCATAATGACACATGCTTCTTCACTCAAGAGCTTTAGAAGCCTGGCCCAAATCCCAAGATTTTACGTTTACCAATTTGGGTACACAAAACATTACACACACACATATACACGTGTGTGTACATACATATATATATATATATGTGTATAAAATAGTTACACAAATACCAGTGGTTCAAAAAAATGTTAGCAAGTTAACAAAGCAGACTTTATAAAAGGCTGTTTACTTTGACAGTTAATGATTCTCTAGCTTTAAAGACTACAACACAATCCACAAAGAACTACAAAGGCAAAGACTAAAACAAATTTTTCAAACTACATTTATTAATTGAATGCAGTGGAAATGAAGATTTGTGCTAGATTTTTGTAACTCTTTCTTATACCAGAATCTCTAAGAATCAGTGTTGATGACAATGAGCTTGAGCTGGCAGTTCTTGAAGTCTAATACTCATTGAGCCATGAATGAATTTTAGCAGAATTGTGAAGTTTCCAACCACAGTTGCTATATTGTCGTTCTGATCACGGCCAGATGCGTAAATCTTTCTCAGTCTCATGTCCGTGCAAACACAGGAGTGTTATGTACCAACACAAAAATACAGGTTTATTCTCTTTTCTCTATAGATTCACTTTACACTATGGTAAACCCTCTTACACAGATGTAACCGTGTCTCTGTTAAGGGGAGGCACTGAGTTTAATAATATAGGTTTAATTACAGCAATGGGACTCAGATGTGCTGAGAAAGACCCCAGCAGCTTGAACCTTTTACAGAGCACTGCTAATGTCCAAACTGCTTTTTGTGCAGGATGTTTACAACTTGAAAGTAGTTCACAAACAGGTATCAGTAGACATTTAACATAGTTTTGAAAGCTATGGCCTACGCAGTCCGGTCATATTTATTTTAAAAATACCAAGCAACAACCAGCTACAACAAAGGAAAATAACCTGCAGAACCTGCCCAAAATTACAGTGCCTTTAGGTGTTTCGGTTAAAAAAAATAAGAATGCTACTAAAAATTTTAAGACATTTACCTTCTAAACATGCTACCCCTAAATATCAATGAATACCACCCCCACTATCAATAGATTACATAAATGTTAAGTAACAATTTATGAACAATCCATTTCAGACTTACCATATGAGAGATTTCCCAAGAATATGGATCTTTTATTGTCATGCTGGAGAAAACAAGATGCAAGACAGAAAGTTCTTTATTACAGGGGAAAAAAAACCAACAACAACAAAACCCCCAACACAAACAGAAAAGGGATTTTCTAGTCACACATCTTACTTACCGAACTGCTTTTTGATGCAATGTCAACTCTGATGTGAAATCCACTAGCAATTTCTCTTCCATTTCTTTTGTAACCAAAAGCAGAAAGTTTTTCAAATTAAATGAGCTACTTAATTTGCAGTGACACTGCATAGCATTATTCCAAAAAGCACACTTACTCTTTAAAGCTGAAAAATCATTGTACTGATTCCAACAAAACTGAGGAGGTAGTTTAATTTGTCTGTAAATCTACCTTTTCAATAGGGAGCAGGGAACAAAACTGACTTACTCCTTTAGAGCCTTAACAGCATCACGTTCTTCCTTAAACACAACATAGGCATTAACAAACTTCGCATCAGGGTGCAGTTTATTCCTGGAATATAAAAGAGACACATGCTGTTTTAATAATTCTAATGGTGTGTGATGCACAAGCACTTCTTGTTAAACACGTTTATGCCTCTTGTTTTATGCACAGTAACAACTTAATTTTTCTTAAAGGTCAAGCTAGCCCATTATGTCCAAGAAGTCTCACTCTACATCTTGATCCTGTAAAGCCTGTATGTATAGCCTGATCAAGCTTCCACAGCTCATATATATCCAAATAAATTAGACTATTAGCATCTTTCTCCTCCCTAAAATATAAAGAAATGCAACCAAAGCTAATAAATTACTAGTGCCCTAGATACATAATTACTTTTCACTTGTCATGAAAACTTACACACACATATAGGGAATTAAAAAAGTGAAAGAAACACACGCAAAAATAATACAGCCAAAAAGGCAACAACCAGCACTAACAAATTATTTTGAGAAATAAATAATGAAATTCACAAAGAACTTACTTTATTGCTGCCAACTTTTTGGATAAAGTAGCTTCTGCTGGAACCTTTAAGATAAAGAGCTTTAGTTAAATGGGCCTAGTATCAATTTATCTCAGGTATTTCTACCTTCAGTTCAATCAGGTACCATTCCCACCCAAAGCAACGTAGCCAGTACAGTGAGCAAACAATGGAAGTGGTTATTCATATAGCTGATCCAGACAGATCTCAACATTAAAAAGTTTGCTTTGACCTCATCTGTTGAATTGAGTTCCTTCAAGTATTTTACAGAGTACACTAATTTACAATCAACATGTCTTTGCTACTATGATCAAAAACAGGTAAGCAATGCCTTAGGTGAATGAGCAATAATAGCGGCATTCTTCTTGCAGATAAAATACAGCTGTGATGCTACCAGCTGCCAGGACAGGAAGAGTAAAACCTGTTGCAAGGACACGTGTACCCCTAGTGGTGTCTCTGTGATAAAATCTCCAAGGCAAAAGAAAACAAAAAATACACACTGAAGGCTGCTAACAAAGACACGAGTCTCATGAATACTACCCTTTAACATCGAAAAATATTGTTGTTATATAACATTAAAAGAAACAACTTACCAAGGACCGGAACCGAACAGATTTTATTTGTCCATACTCTTTAAAAATAGATTTCAGTACCTAGACAGAAGATATTACAAATATTCAAAATATATTTGCATCCTGGCAATAAAAATCATTGTTGAACATTTGTTAGTAAGATTAGTTCTACACTACTTGCATGTTAATTCTATGTCTATTAAAGGGCTACTAAAAATAAGCAAGCAGTTTGTAACTGTTTCTGTGTTTCTTGTAGCTTTTTAGTCTTACAGACTGCCAAAACTTAATTTGTACCACTTACCATGGAAGCAAATATAAAGAATGCATTTTATGCATTATTTGCATTCAAAATTAGAAACTGACTAACTCTGCCACTGTAGTTCTCATTTACTGTTTTTGGGTTTTTGAGGGGTTTTTTGTTGGTTTTTTTTTTCTTCCCATTAAACCAGAAAATAATCAGTTCTACTAAAGACAGACCAACTGCATCCACTGCTGTAAAAAGCCTAATTCCACTAAGGCAACAGAGATCACTTTTTGGTAACAAGCATTGTTTCTTATTTTCCCAAAAAGCAATTTTAGTCACAGTATGTGAAATTTCTCAGTTTGAGAGGATGTTTTCATCTAAGGACTGGTATTGGTTTTCATTCCTTGAGCTGACAGAATCCTTTCACGTACCTGAGCAGTACAGTTGACAGGCAGGTTTCCAACAAACACTGTTCTTCTGTCCACTGTTTCATCAGCCACCTTTCCCCCTTTTTTTTGTTTCACAGTAGTGTCTGTATCTGAATTAACAACACTTCTGTTGATGGCACGAGAAGCACTTTTTTTTGGTTTCACTTTGTTTTGAAACTGTTTTTCTATCTCCTCTTCATCTGCCTGCTCCAAAGCACACTCTCTTGTCAGAAAAAAAAAAAAAAAGTAAATTATTATTGATAGGAAAATACCAGAGTTCAGGTAGGAAAAAAAAACAAAAACTAAGTTTCCAAGACAATTATTTTAATTTACATTTAAAATGATTACACTCAACATTGAACTGCAAACATTACTTTGCTTATTATGCATTAAACAAATATATCTGAACATCCAATCAATAGAAAACTATTTTCTGTCTCCAAGACAGTAGAGGTACTAAAAAACAAATTCACAATTAAATAATTTGATATATTCTAAAACTGAAAGAAAAAAAAAAAAATCATCTTTGCACACCAGAACTAGGGAGAGATCTAATTCCCATTATCCAGGACAGTCAGAACAAACAATACTTTGAGATCAATTTTAAAAAAAAAAAAATTAAAAAAAAAAAACCTGAAGCAGTTTCTAGAAAGCTACCAAAACAAAACCAGCTAAAAGGTTTCATGGGTGCAGAAGATGCAATGATGCATAGTACCAGAAAGAGAACAATGTGTCAGCCTTGAGCTACAATCAGATGGACTTCACCATCCAAAGATCATCAGATCATCATACTGAGAGCAGCATTTCCTGACTGCACCGAGAGCATCTCGGTTCAACCTGGAGTATCTACAGGAACAGCATAACAGAGATTTCTGTGTAATAGCAGAAGGCGAGCATCGGCAAGGACAGCTAACTCTGCCTGGTATCTTGCTGCTGCTGAAACCACCTCTGCGCCTTGGGCTGAAGGTCTGCTGGATAAAGCCAACTAGTCAGAAGGCATCACCCTCTGTGATGACCTGATAGCTCCTTATCAGGGGATCTGCACATCATGGACTTAGAACTTCATGAAGCTCTATTTACTACCTTCTGTAGCAAACTACACAAACTTTTCACAGTATTCTTAAAAATAATCTTTTTAAACACAAGGTTCAAGACGAATGGTGAAATAAAGTATTACTGCTTCACTGAACTCATGGTCTTACGATTAAGCTACATACTGTTTAAATAATACCATAAAATAGTATTTTCCACTCACCTGTTTGACAGATTTTTCACTGCTTTTGAGAGTTCCTTCTTTCTGACTTTCTTTGGCTTTATAGGAGGTTTCTGTATGGCAGACAAACTCTGGTTTTCAGCCACTTTCTCCACTTCTGTCCTCTTTCTTTTCTTATTTTTCTACGAACAAAACAAAACTTCTAGAAACACCCTACAGCTATTTGATACATTGTAATTTACTCGGAGAGTCACTAACTGAAGACAACAGCTCCCGGAGCGGCGCTTCCCGCACCCGGATCTGCCTGCCTGCCCACTCACCCACCGCGCTCTACATCCTCAGAGCATTTCCAGATCCGAAGGGAGAAGACCACCACAGGACACAGAGCGCCTCGTAGCGCAACCGGCAGCTTCGTACGCCAGACATTTCCCGCTCTGGGCTAACTGCGCCCTCGCCAAGCCTCCTGCCCCCCCGCTCCTCGCCCACGACCCTTATAAGGCGCAAGGCTGGAGGAAACCCGCCCCGCACAGCCCGGCTCGGCGGCAGACCGAGGAACACGCGCGGCACTCACCCCGGTCGCTGGCAGCAGAGCCGCCGCGACGCCGCCAGCGGATGGGCTGAAGAGGCGCGCGAGCGGCGCGTCAGGGGCCGCCTCGGGCCAGAGGCTGCCCGCAACCTGCCCCACCACGTACTCCTCCGCGCCGCCGGCGCCGGCTCTTCCCCGTACGGGGGGAGAGCGTTGCGGTGTTTTATCTCGTGCCCTCTTCTCCGGTGCCGGCGCGCCCCGTGCCCCCTGCGTCTCCACGCCACGCCGCTTGGCACCCATGGCTCCTTCTGGCTTGATGGGAACAGAGACAGAGCGCATCACTTCCGGCGCGCAGGGCCGGTCCAGGCTGAGGGAGGGCGGAGCGACGGGACGGATGGAGTGGAACGGCGGTGTCGCCCTAGTATCGCTGCGTGAGGGGCTAGACGCGCTTTCTCTCCCGCCTCTCACCAAAAACCTGCCCCTCAACACGTAGAATATCGGCGGTGGTTGCCGCACAGGGCTTGGGCGAAAAGAATGGTGTGGTACGTTGTTTCATTTATTTTCCAAGACCCTCGGCTCGAAACCTGCCGTGCTTACCTCCATCGGAGAAAGAAATGGAAATTATTCTATGATTATCTCTTAAAAGTGATTTTAAGTAGAAACTGCTTAAGTGGTTCCGAGTGCCACAAATGGTTAAAGACCAAAGTTGCTGCTGTCTGGAGAAAGAACGCGTTTCTTTGGTCCGTGGTGCTGTGGAAGCACCACTACTTTTCTGCGATTTCATGATTGTTATCGAGCTCCTGTTCAGGTTGACGTTATAAAATCCACAGACGAAAACCCCAATCACACAGCCCCCTAAACTCCCACTTAAATCCTATGCAAGATGTTCTTGTCCCAGAATGCAGACTAAATCGAAACCACCAAGTTTGTTCAGCGGCAGGCTGCCTCAGGCTCTGGCAGCGCTGCTGCTGCAAGACTGAACTAATGCCTGGGGAAGAGGTCTTACGTCAACCAACTTATTAAAGTGCACAGGTGTCAGAGAGGGTGCTCTCGTACATCAGCCACTTCTAATCAGAGTAGCTCATCTTGAGTGTAGAGCTCACCCAAAACTGAATGCTGTCCATGGCTTGTTTGTGTGAAACGCACTTGGTCTGTGTTACAGACAAAACTGGGTCATAGAAAGTGCACACAGCTCTAGGCCACTAAGCAGTTCTTGCTTAAAACAACCGTAAGTTATTAGACCACAAAAGAGAGATCATAGAATCATAGAATGGCAAGGTTGGAAAGGACCTCAAGGATCATCTAGTTCCAAACCCCTGCCATAGGCAGGGACACCTCCCACTAGTACAGGTTACTCATGGCCTCATCCAAGCTGGCCTTGAACACCTCCAGGGAGGGAGCATCCACAACCTCCCTGGGCAACCTGTTCCAGTGTCTCACCACCCTCACTGTAAAGAACTTCCCAAAGCATCACTCAGATAGTCAGACCTACTACCCCAGCCTTCACTCTGTAGCCAGCAGAGGCAGGTTCTTGATCTTGCTGCTGCAGCAATGTGGATAGGACTGGACAACTGATCCAACTGCAAAAGACACCTTTTTTGCTAGGCTAATTCTCAAGCAGTGCATTTTCCAACCCATGCCACATGCAGCTGGTGCATAAGGCAGCTTGATCTATTACCAACTCTGTGAAATTAGGCATCTAATTGGGATATCCTCTTTTGACATGCCTGTTCAGAATGCAATTTTAGATGTTAGATGCTATGATAAAAATTGGAAAAGTATAGAAAATTAGAAAGCACTTAAAGGCTGAAGCAAATGCAGACACTTCCATTGTAATATTTTATGCACTTTTTCCACTGCCAGTGTCAGCAGTTTGACTGGTACTGTTGGTCAGCTGAGGGCAAAACAAGTAGTCCAGCGATGGAAGAAAATATGGACACAGCCCAGCAATCATTGCTAGAAGGAAGCTTCCTCAGCTTTAAGTAGTATGCATGCCAAGCAGGGCACACATCCATGTTTAAAGCTGCATTACAATATATAACCTGAAAAGATGCTCACATTTGACTCTCTGGAACATGGGATGAAATTGCAGGGCTAACAAGTTTGCAAAAGGCACCTTCTTTTGTAACTAATGGGACCCAAGAAACATGAATCTGAAAAGTACCGTTTAGATAACTGCATCACAGAAGAGGTGCAATAGAAAACATCCAGAACAGATTTTTTTGCTAGTCATTAAACTGCATGAGAAATACAGCAAGAAATAACTAATTTCTGTATTAAAGAACAGCAAAAATCCTACTTAGGCAAGAACTCAATTTGTGAGTGGGGTGGTGATTAATGATCCCTGTTTTAAACAAATGAACAAGCAAAACCTTACATACAACAAATCAACAATTGTAACATCAAAGCAAAAATGCTGGCACTAAAACCAAGAGCGGACCAAGAGCTAGTACTGAGTGGAGAACTGAATTTGCACTTGCTTGCTCAGATGCAGTTTCTAGTTAAATCAACAGCAGTTACACCTACTTGAGACTGCAAGATAGAACAGAACAATTATGACAGATTCTGCTAAACTTGAAACGTATATGTAGATACCCTCTGAGTATCTACATCTACAGAATGACTGAAATTACTGAAATTACTCTCCAGTCTCAAATCATGGGTAGTTACTAATATACTAACAATATTTACAAAGCTTACAATTGTTTGTCATTTATCAGTCTCCTCAGTAATCTACCATTTAGCAGGTGCAATAGTATTTTGGTCAACTACAGCCAGACACCGAGTTTTATTCCAGTTTCAATTCTGTTGAATCTGAACTTGATGCAGTTATTGGTGATATTAAAAGTTAGCAAGAATCTTCAGGAGCTTGGGTTTGCATTTTCAAGCTACCTGAATTAACATGAATCAAAATTCACCTTTTTAAAACTGGTCCTGTCTTAATGATTTCAATGGGCCAAGCTTTCCCATTCCACTGAAAGAGCATGAATTTTAAGTAATTGCTAAGAGAAAAAAGTAAGGCCAGTGTATCTGCTCTAGGTTATCTTCACTACCTAAACTGATTCTGTAGCTTGATGTCATTTTAATGCACACTATGATTACTTAATTAAAATGTTAGAAACAAAATCAGGGATTCACAAACTATGGCATTTTATTTCAGAGGCCTTTGCTTACATTTGTACAATATATTACATAATTCTCCATTTTCTGCAGAACCTAATATATATTTTATACTTTTTTTCTATAAGCTTTTCCTTCAATGTTTGTCAACAAAATTTTTTACAGTCCTGTACAATTCTGAATACTTTGAAACCATTTTCAATAAAATCAGTTAACCTTAAGCACACACTATGAAGACTGAAAATGCTTTTCTTAGAAAAGTCAATGTAAAGGATTCTGACACTAGCATCTACAAACAAAATGCTCTGAATTCTTACATGTTGTATTGCCAGAAAACAAAGAAAAACATGCCAGCCTCTATTTCCCCAGGCAAAAGAAGTACACAGAACTACAATTAAAACAGTAAAACAATCTGTACAATAAAGTACTGTGTATTAACAGTGCCAGGTATTAAATAGCTTGAATGAACACTTCCGCAATATACAAATGTCTTACAAAGGTATATAATTAACAGGAGAGAGCTTGGGATCCATACAACATAAAATCAATACAAGTGAAAACAGTTTGAAGTTGGTTTTGGAGTTTGTACAAGGCATTTAAAAAATTAAATGTCTACCACTCAGCTAGCTATTAATTTTAAAAACAACTACCCTTTTGTGGCAGTGTTCATATCAGCAACCACAAATTATAACTTCACACCTTACTCTGTCTTGAAGTCCTCTCTTTGAAGCTCATAATAAAATAAGCATTACAAATGAAATATTTGTTGCTTTAAGGGAAAAGAAACATTTACAAGAGAACACAAAAATATAACTGTTATAATCCATTATGAATAAATATACACTTTAAACTGGCTAAATACAATCTTTATACATTAAGATTTAATACAGTTAGCCATTTTCTTTTTCATAATGTATTTTTATCAAAATTAAAAAAAAATACTGTTTTATAGAAAAATGGCAAAGTACAGTAGTTTCATTCCAATTAATGGGTTCTTAAAACCCAGAGTAACCTATTTAAGCCTAATTCAAACCTGTAAACATTAGTCAGTCTCTTTTTTGTTGTGTGTGTTTCTTTTTTTAAGGAATCTTCGTATTTGGTTATCAGGACTGATGTCAAACATCCTGCTAATTTCAGGTTTTGAATTGAATACATGTGCTTGGTGTATACAATTAAAGCCACTGTAAGGTGACTTAGCAGTTAAAAAACAATTAGTTTGTACAAATGAAAATAGGTTCAATATTTGTCATAAATAAATGGAAAAATATCAAATGTTCCAGCTTTAACAAAATACAAGGGAACAGAGTAAGCCTGACCACATTTATTTAGATCAATCCAACGACTATATGCTTATTTGTCCTGTCTCTACAGGCAGTGAACAGCCTCCATTTGCCACAGTGGAAGGCCTTCGAGTCACTAGACTTACAATTCCCAGACAAGTTGGAAACAATTATTGCTTGAGGAAAAGCAGTTTGTTGTACTTTTTCTTCATAAAAGTGCACTTAAGTGCAAAGTTAGCTTTTCAAGAAACAACTTTAAATACAAAATAGTGCTTGTCTGAATTTTGTGCCACTGTGCAGTATAAAAAAAAAAAAAAAGGAAAAAAAAACAAGAAAGAAAAAAACAGAAGAGTGGCCCTCAGCAGCCATTAAGTGCAAAGTGCTTTGGCAAGTCCTGCTGTCACCTGCACTCAACTGACATTCCATTCTGTGATGAACTTGACATAGATGGTTCTGCTAAAGTTAACATAACTGCAGCTGTAATGGAACTAGAAGAAGGTGATGAGGAGGAAGATGATGTAGTAGCAGCACCTGCACAGGAAAACACAGATTATAAAGATTTACAAATTAAGCAATACAATTTTTTTCCTATTCAGCAACAAGCTTTGTTATATACTGAATCTAGCAACTAAAACATGGTAGCTAAAAAGGAAGAGAGCCTCTATTCCTTCCCTTTTGCAAGAAATACTCTGAGACTGAGGTTTGCCTATGTGCAAGATAGCACAGCATTGCCCCTTCCAGCCTTGGTTCATTTTCCAAGGCAGGTAACATGAGACCTCCTTCTTGACCCACTAGGGTCACCTGTTCCCTTTCTTTTCTGGGGGAATTCGCACAGGTAGAACCTTGTCCCAGCACTGAATCTTCCTGTACACTTTGCTCTGACAACCAAGGAAAAACTGCAGTTACTGTATGATGATTATAGCCATAAAATCTTACTACAGGTGACATTTCTGTCTTTCTTCTTATACCCAGTGAACTCTTAAATTTGCCTATGAACAAGACATGGAGAAAAGAAGCCATTTAATCCTCCTAGAAGCAGTCATGCTACAACATTCCCTATAGCGACAGCTAAAGCAGATTCAGGGAGACCACAGAATGCATTGGGTTGGAAGTGACCCATAGATGTTATCTTTCTAACTCCCTTGCAGTAAGCAGAGCTAGCGCCAATTTGTTCAGATTGCCAAGAGACCCATCAAGCCTGACTTTACCTGTTTCCAGGGATGGTACCTCCACCACCTCCCTGGGCAACATGTGCCAGCGTTCTACCATTCTTATAATAAAGAACTTCTTCCTAAGGTCCAATCTAAATCTACTCTGCTCTAGTTTAAAACCATTACCCCTACCCTTTGTCCTGTTGTTACATGCCCTTGTGAAGTCTCTCCCCAGCTTTCCTGTAGGCTCCTCTTCAGGTACTACAAGGTCTCCCCAGAGCCAGGAGCGATTAAATTTACGGTCTCATTTAAACTCATAAATCACTTCATTCTAAGGGGAATGCACTAACTAGACACACAAGCAATACCATAGTAAATTACTGTAAAATTAAAGTTATAAGTTACTAATAACCTTAGACACTATATTGTCACTGCTTAGAAATGTTAATTTCTATTAAACAGATTGCATGCCTTTTTAATGTTTCTCCCCTTACATAGCCACTGGATAGCTGATCTGTACCCTCTAAAGATCATAAAAATTGCTGTATACAGTGTTGTCTTTAACAAACAAAACCGCACACACTTCCCCCCAAAACTATCCATGCCTTCTTAGCATTTTAATAACATGACATGCAAGTTCAGCCCTCTAGAAACAGAACTTGGTTCCCAGCACTCACTTTCCCGCTCTTTCTTCTTTAAGCGCTTTCTTCTTCGGTCAATGGAAGCCACCTCAGATTTCAAGGACAGGTAATGTTTCCTGATTTCCTGCAGTTTTTCTTGGAGGACTGTTATGCGCTCAGCGCTAGTCAGATTTTCCAAGTCAGCTGCAAATTAAACAACTCCTGTTAGTTATTGTATTGCAACTTCCCAAAACAATTCCCATTTCAGTGAAGTGGGAAGTACTCAGATCTTAGTGATGGGCTTTGAGATAGCAGACAGGAAAGCCAAGAAACACACCAAGAGCAGCAGTTGTTTATTATCAGAAGTTCTATTCATTTATTGGGTTTTATGGTTTTAATTTGGGTTTTCGTTTGTTTGTTTGTGGGTTGTTTTGGTTTCATTTGTTTGTTTTTAAAAACTACCATACATACTCTTTTTTGTTAGGGAAATGGGAGGAAGAAAACACATACACTTCCCCCCCTAGGAAGGAAAAAACACTAACCAAACAAAAAAGACAAATGGTGGAAACATAGGAGCAAAAAGTATCTTTGAGATGGTTGTTTTTGAGCGAGAGCTCAGTTTGGCCTAATACACCAAGGTCAGTCCTGCCTGACTTCTATTGGTTGTTACAAAAGTAACAACAGGACTTTGAATAGCTGTGGGTTAGTTCTAATGGAGTCCACCATATGTGTGCCATAAGGTATAAGCAAAGAGGACCTCCTCTTTGGCATCCCAAACAAGGATGTCAATGGACATGGCCAGCATAGAAGTAGCTTCTCTGGCTGTTTCTAGCTGGGAGCTCTCCACAGCATGGCTGTGAGTGGCACAAACAGAATATCTCAACTCAGTCCTCTTCAGGCACAGGTAAGCCATCTTGGAAACACCCCATATGAAAACATTTAAAAATCATTTCAGCTGCTGTGGGGTGTAGAACATCCACAATCACCTATAAAGGAAGGCAGCACCAAAGAACCAAAAGCCACAACTATATTAGACTGTGGGAAGATGAGGAAAGCTCAAAGACACTACAAGTGTCTTAGGTGCCTGAAACGGCAGGAAACGTGTTAAACAGCACTCAAAAACTCAAATTCTGCCAAGCAAATATAGCATGTGCAATGTAGCCAAGTTAGAAAGAAAGGTAGGAAGGAAGGAAGGAGCAAAAGCTCTTTAAACATGTTGCATAGGAAATCTGCCCAATGAATCTCAGAAGGCCAGTGAGTGACAATAAAGATTACTATGGAGTCCTGAAAAGCAGAAGGTAAATTGACTGTAGAAGTAGTAGTAGAAAACCAGCAGAGTAACACTGAGATTCAAGACTGGAGTCAGAGTCAGATTCTCTGACTGCTGAAACAGCTGGTTAAGTAGAGAATTTCCTTGGCATGCTGCTGGCAGGAAGAAAAAAATAATAGCAGATGTGTCTGCACAGTGGGCTGTGCCAGTTATATCTTGCGCCCACTTTATGTGAGGAACAGCAGCCTTCATGTGAATACTGGCTGAGACACTATGGATTATTTTAAGAAGTCATTTAAATCAGTGACTGCACATGGTTTCAATCTGACCTGTAACAGCCAAGAGAAAGGAACTCATGCAATGCATCCATGGTTGGCACGAACAGTTCACTACTGATCAGATAATTAAATACATAGATGCTGTAAGAGTGAGGGCTAGAAGCAGCACAGTTTGGGTTTTAAATAATTATTTCAATTGTTTGCTTATATATGCTGCAGTAGTGGAAAGTTAATTAAGAAGGCGGATTAAAGTTGAGGTAATTTTTTAACTGTTTTATAGAATAAAGCATGATCCCTTGGAATATACTGAAAGTTACTATTATTAAAAATAGTAAACATGGCTCACTACAGCAAAATGGAAGGGAAAAAGTCCACACAGAATGGCAAGACCAGCTGAGGAGCCGTATCTAAAAAACACTATTGGAAGAGTGTGATATAGGCAGTTTCCTACATTGCAACTACAAAGCCACATGATTTTGCAGCAGTAGTTTTCTGGCTAGTGTGTTGTGTTTGTTTGTACTTGCTCATTTCATAGAATCATAGAATCATAGAATGGTAAGGTTGGAAGGGACCTCAAGGATCATCTAGTTCCAACCCCCTGCCATAGGCAGGGACACCTCCCACTAGTACAGGTTACTCAAGGCCTCATCCAATCTGGCCTTGAACACATCCAGGGAGGGAGCAGCCACAACCTCCCTGGGCA
>VWZE01018395.1:588684-609485 GCA_013396675.1 Eubucco bourcierii
AGTAGGCAGATTTGCCTGCTCCCAGTCCTCACTTTTACCCTCTGCAACTTGGACATTGTGGTTGGAGCCCTTGCTGTTAAAGACTGAGGCAAAGAAGTCATTTCCCAGGGTGCTTTTGTTGTTTTGGTTTGGTTTTTAACTAATCAGGATTTATCAAAAAATTAAGCAAACTGAGGATAGAATGATTTTAGGAGAAAAAAAAAACAAAATACACATCATTCAAAAAGCCTTCTTACACTGTACCACAAGACCACAGTGGGTTTGACACACATACTTACACATTTGAAAACTCCATTTGTAAACTTTGGGCAAACGATTATTCTGTTCTTTGAGGTCAGATTCCTTCTCTCCATTTTTCCCACATTTTCCTGGGGACTGTGTTCTTGTAAGTGATTTGGTTTGCTGAGATTTCATGCTAGTAGAAACAGATTTTGCCGACTGAGACTTGGACACACTTTCACCAGCAGATAGTTCTTCACTGTCACTGCTGTTTGCTGAAGAAACAAGAAGATAAGTGTTTCAAAACAAAGCAACCTTCCTGCCCAAGCCAAACCTAGCAGAGGCTACCCCTGTGCCAAATTTCATTTAATAAGAGTTTATTTGGCCAAATAAAATCCTTTTACTCTAGAATGATATAATCCACCCTGGTATAGAATCTTGGCACAGAGCTGTTTATGTAACTAATGCCTAAAGAAT
Source organism: Eubucco bourcierii (assembly GCA_013396675.1). NCBI lineage: Eukaryota > Metazoa > Chordata > Aves > Piciformes > Ramphastidae > Eubucco > Eubucco bourcierii. The sequence goes on from VWZE01018395.1 coordinate 589,381, forward strand.
GGTCCACAAAACCAGTATGTAATAGGGACCCACTAATTCTGGCATGCTGTGAAAATGAAATCTTGCACTGAAAACACCGTTCGAAGTTTGCTGCTTTGCAGGTAGATTCATAGCCATTACATAGGCCTATGAGAATTGAAATCCAAGGAGTAATCCAAGAGAAGTCTAGTGAAGCTCTGGGATAAAATGCCTAGGGAAGCTGCAGAATTTCCATCACTAGAGTATTTAAAAATATAGTCAATTAATATTAATCAAGAGAAATTTATGGTTCAATTGTACCTGGTCTAGGTTCTGACAAAATGAACCCTTAACTTATTTTCATTCTGTTTTTTATGATCTGGTGATCAACACTGAAGAAACCAAACAAGAGGCATGTGGTATGAAAGAACTCAGTACTGCTGCTGTATGCAAGAATGGAAGTTGCTAAAAAAGCAACTTTAAATGGTATATCTGAATTCTGCAAAAAGCATTTTGTACTCATGACTCCACATTTTTATTGCACTCGTTACATACAGTGGTGCCTGAAGTCTAACAGAGTACATAAACACCAAATACTGTACTTGGCACAAGAAACAATTATAGCTTTGAAGTGCTTGCATCCTGACGAAGACATGGATTAAGAAAAAGGGAAAAATTTACCAAATCAAAAGGAACAATGGCAAGGCTAACGCTGTATTAGTGCTGCAAATACAGTTTGTTTTGTTACTTTCACTCCTAGGGTGAGGAAAGGAGCAAGGATTACAGAGGGAGGAGATTAGTGAAATGGAATGAAAAAGGCTAAAAGAATGTGAAAAGGAGATCAGTGAACATGAAGAGCAGGTGGGTTGAAAGCAACCACCCATTCAGACCAGAAAGTACAACTTTTTGTAAAAGCTGTTAAAAGGAAAAAAAGAGTGTGGAAAGAGAAGAAAAAAGGCAAAGCATATGCTTTCTGTTCTTGCTTTAACTGTGTTTTTTACAGCTAGCCTCCTGGCTTCACACTGAAGCTGACTGGTATTTTTTAAAAGTGAGATAAGGCAGTAATTGATCTCGCTGTCTCCTGAACACATGTACATATGTGTCTCTAACACGCACACACCTCTTCTTTTATTAAGCTTCTCTTATCCCAGTACTGTGGTTTCTATTTCAATTAACAACTACAACTTTCTGTTTCAATTAACAAGTACAAAAAAAGCTGAAAAAGCTGCATTATTTACTGGACATGTAACAGATGATACAGGAAGAAAACAGAGCCTATATTCTTCTGGAATTATTGTCACATTTGGTACTGGAAGAGATACTGACCCCTAAAAACTTCTCCTGGAAAAAATACAACTTCATCCAGGTCCCCTCTACAACATGTAACTTAACTATCACACCACAGAGATTTCTGTCCCAAATCTACCAAGTGTGAAATATTTTCTCTTTTTAGTCTTCCTGAATTACATGATATTAAGGAACTTAGAAATAGGCCTAGAAATAACCCAAGAAATAACTGCAGCATGTAGCAAGAGCAGTTTCTTCATTTAAGCAGTATGAAGAATTCCTGATGAAAAAACACTTTGTCCTAACACATTTTTTCATTTCCAGGTTTCATCTCATACAATCATTCAAACAAATGATGCTGAGCTTCTGTACTTACTAGTTTTACTCTTCTTTTTGTTGTTCACTGATGCTTTGTGGCTTCTTTTCTGCTTTTTTGAGGAGCTGCCTCCTCCCTGAGCATCTTTAAGTCTTTTTTGGCCTGTACAGACTGTAGTTGAAGGGGGAAAAAAAAAATGAAACAACAAGAAAACTAAATTAAGTAAGTACTTATATTTTTCTCGGTCTCAAAAAAAAAACCCACAACCAACACACATCAGAAAATAACTTTGTAGACAACAATGAAGATGTTTCTCCCTATTGTTACTACAGCTCAGCTTTTTACTTGTATTGACAAGAGGAGGTGAAGGAAAACGGAAGGTAAAATTTGTTACCCTGCACATGTAAGGTTATTGCAAGTAGTTTTTCTGTATTCATCATAAGATTTTCTCTCAAACCACATGGATTTTTATTTTTTAACACTATAAATTAAACCCAAATACATTTATTTGAACAACTTAGCAAAAAATGTTTGAAAAAGCCTGTCATATTTGGAAGGTGTAAGAAAAAAGCCTGGAACTATCCCCCTGTGATCAGCAATTCTACTCACTGCAAGTATCTGAGATTTTTTTTATATAATGTTAAAAAACAATGCAACAAAAAATGAGGGCAAACAAAACCAAATAAAGTCTACTGGTATTTGTGACTACAAAGGAGAAAAGCTGAAGAAGAAGATACAAGAGCACCTGTTTAAGAGAGCAAGTTTAAGAACTGTTCAAATGTTGTTCCACAACCACCTGACTTAAAGATTAAAATTGACTCCTGTAACAAAACTACTTAAACTGAGAAACCAATTTTTCTAAAACAGGCAGTGTGCCGACAGAATTGGAGAGGAAGTTAAAGTCTAATGCACGTAAAAGAAAATACTGTGCAATAGTATACAACTTCACATGGCAATGGTTTCTTTTACATAAATATATAAAAAAATAAAACTAGGTCCTAAACCTACACATCTGTAATTGAGAAAGCATCACAGGCATATTTATTAAGGGCAACATATTCACCTCTGCCAAACTCCCTCCTTTATTTAAGGAAGCACATTTTGGTGCATTCCTTCAAAAGAACGATTTAAACAGAATGAAGTTAACACATCTTAATGGCCTTTTGAGGAAAATACAGTTAATGATTAACTGAAATCTGTTGAGATTTCAGATCTGTTGAGAAACTACCTCTGTCACGTCAGATTATATTCAGACATGTATGGTTTTCCTTTATATATACATAAAAAATGTTAAAGGCTCTTTACAAGCGCTTTAAAAGTGGAAGTAGCTGTATTTTTGATGGACTTGTCATATACACAGTGACTTTCACAGATAAACGTTTAGATCCAGCCTTGCAAACAGTTAAAAAGCAGGCAGCAGTACATAGACATCACTTGCTCAAGTGTTGGCACTGTTTATTATGCCCTATTCCCTAGTGGCCTCACGATAGAATATCAATCTGCAAATTCACACCTGAAAGCAAAACATAGCTAATAAGGTCAATGTTTGTTGTCAGCTTGACTAATTTTCTTTAAAGCACCACATGGACAAGATGCAGGTTTGAAATGGTTGTCTGATGTGCTATAATCGGTGTTTTCTACCCTAAAATAAACAGTTTTCAGAAAATCAAAATTTTAGGTAAGAAACAGTATCTTCTACTTGTAAGCAAGGTACTCAAAATGTATCCATCTTGCTACAATGAAGATTCCTTAAACAATGTATTCCAGCTAACTCTTACTCCTCATGGAAACCACAATTCCTAATGAAAGGCGAAGAAACTACCTGCAGATTATATTCTAATCGCTAGATGGTTAGGCCATTTCCACACATTTGAAGTAGACAGCAGGCTACTACTTTCTCCAACAGCTAGCTTTCCAGCAACATAACCAAAACAGAATGAAAACACATCAGCAATGCTAAAAATGAGAGCTGGTTAGGTTGAAGACAGCTTTTCCCCTTTCTTTTACCTTTTTCAGTATGCTCTGGCTCCGGTTGATTACTACTACTGGAGCTAATGCTGGCATCAAAGCCTGTTGGAGAAATATTTCCCTCAGACTGAAGGTCTTGCAACTCCCCTGCAACACTGTCCACCTCTATTGTGCTATCAGTTTCACTTTTAATGCTTCGTATCTCTTCTTGATTTGGCGGCAGAGTCTCAGAGACAGTGACACTGGACTGATGTCTACTGGCCTCTGTTACGGTTACAGATGAAGGCGATTCAGGAGTTGTAGGAGGAGTATTTAGCACTGAATTACTGCCACTGCTTGGAAATTCAACTTTCTTTTCACTCGCTTCAGTCGGTTTCTCCTCAACAGGTTTAACATCCACACTAGCTGGCAAAGACTTTTCAAGTTCAGACCCAGGCAAGGAAATGTCTTCTTCTGCAAGAGGCTGAAGCTGCTCCTCCACTGCAGCATCCTCAGGAGCAGCATGTGGAGGTGAGGCAGCAGCTTCAGTGTCAGAGTCTGAAAACAGCTCCTTCAGTGTTTTCTTCGGCCACTGTCCCTGAATACTTGACCAGACGTCTTTTCGATCCTTCACTCTGGTGTTCTGAAGTCTTTCATCAGAGTTATTTAGAAGCTTTATTCTTTTCTCTCCCACTTCAGAAAACCCCGAGTAGAATGTGCTTGTCCGTAAAGACTTTCTTTTCTCCTCTAGTCCATTGTACTTTTTAGTCGGAGTGACTTTCAATTTAGATTTATCTTCCTCATCTTCATCTGAGGAACTGTTACTGCTGTTTCCTAAACTAAGGGAGTCTTTGTTTTTTGACTTCTCATCTTTTCTATTAGGAGACACAGTCTTTAAAGATTCCTCTGCAACACAGTATCTTCGCTTACCACGTTTTACCTGTGGTTTTGCTGTTTTATCCACTACCTCCTTTTTTACATCCTTTCTCTTCTTTGTGGCTTCATCTCCTCCATCAGAATCAGTATCTTCAGATAACTCTTCCAACTCTTTTCGCAATCTTTCAGGAGACTTGGATCCCGACTTGTGCACTCCTACATCTGTCAGAGTTTTAGTTTCTTCTGGAAGGGTTGAACCACTCTGTTGTTCTTTTAGACAGAGCTCATTTTTATCTTGGCTTACAGGTTCATGTTGAGATTCCTCTTTGCCATCAGCATGTACGTTCAGGGCGCTTTGGTCATCTTCCTGCTCACTATCATCAGAACTTTCAGAAGCTAATTAAAAATAAATACAAAGGAAAATAAAAAACACCAAAACAAAATAAGAAAGGTTTATCTTGATTCTGTTTACAAAGAATTATTTTTAAAAAACCCAATAAAACAACTGAAGTAAAGTTTATAGATATGAACACACATAGATTTTTAATGGTATCTCCTGAAGCCTTTAAAAACTTATTTCCTGTTCTAGTAGAAAGTATAATGGCTAGATTAGGTACTAGGAAAATTCTGTATTACACAGTACATTTCTAGAAATTTCTGAAGAGGCAGAGAAAGCACAGAGTGAATGAGTCCATAAAACATAAACTTCTGCATAATTAACCACAACAGAAATCAAAAGATGTGCTTAACAGAAAAACTAAAAATATTTCTTATGGATTACAAACACTACCATTACCTCCCCTCTTTCCAAAGCCCAGAATAGAGACAGTATTTTCCCTGGAGAATCCACAGTCTAAATGGAAAGAACTACAACAGACGTTGGGTAATCTCTAACAAACCAACCTGATAACCACCCTGGAAAAGCGAAAGCAACAATGAAACACAACTTGGAGAAACATGAACAATGAGAATGCAACACAACAGAAAGAAAACTCAGGGACACAACTGAGAAAAGAACAACAAAGATATACTGAAGGAACGAACAACAAGGCCATTCAATGGCAAGAGATATGGGTACAGGAAGAAACAATGAGAACTGGCTCAAATATACAGGTAGCTCCTCGATATGCAACTCATCTATGTTTGTTGGCATAGCTAGGTAAATAAACTCTTCTCATCCTACATTCATTCTCTCATTGTCAATTCCTAACTAAAACACAACATCTCTTTAAAGATAACACAACCAATGACATAGAAGAACAGCAAAACTGTCAACAAAATTCACTGAATCGAGAGAAGTTGAATTAACTCTTTCAGTGTTGTTAGCATTTTAAAAAATTAAATATTTATGGTAAGCATTTTGACATCTAGTTCCAAGAACTCAAATCACTTAAAAATCAGTTAAAATAGAAAGCTAGCTTTATTAATTCAATTTTTTCAAGATGCAAAAAGTAAATAATGGGAATCCTGAGTCTTAAAAGTTACGTTAATAAAAAACTCAAAATTTAGCAATAATAGAGGATACAAAAATGTTTTCTGGTGTATCAAAAAAAAAAAAAAAAAAGGATGACAAACAAAGGTGCAACTATTAAACTTGTTAACATACATCAAGTCTACAATACTTGTTTTCAGAAACTGCAAATACTCTCTTTGTTCAAGGGTTATTTCTGAGGATGATGTCATTATTAAACATAAAGCCACTCAGAGAATTAGAAAAAAAGATTAAGTACAATACCTTGTAGCCCATTAATGATAGAAGTAATTTCTATTGATTTAACTGGAGCTTGTTCAGCGTTTTTGGCCTCAGTGCTGTCAAGTTTGGACCCAGTCTCTGGTGATGTGCTGGTATGAAAGGGTGGTTTTGACAAACGTCGCAATTTACAGTTTTTAGGCGAATATTTTTCTTCCTTCTCTTTGTCAGTTTTATTCTATGTGGAAAAAAATAGGATTAAAAACTCATCTCATTTAAACATACACCTTAACATAATTATAATTAAGCAATCATAGTATCAGTCAGGGTTGGAAGACACCACAAGGATCATCCTGTTCCAACCCCTCTGCCATGGACAGAGATACCTCACACTAGATTATGCTGTCTAGAGCCTTACCTAGCCTGGCCTTAAACACCTCCAGGGACTTTGAGCAACTCTCTGGGCAACCCTTTCCAGGGTCTCACCACCCTCATGGTAAAGAACTTCCTCCTAACATCCATTCTGAATCTACCCATTTCTAGCTTAGTTCCATTCCCCCTAGTCCTATCACTACCTGATATACTAAAAGGTCTCTCCCCAGCTTTCTTGTAGGCCCCCTTAAGACACTGAATGCTAACAGTTGTCTTAAACATTCAACTTGCAAAGGAAAACTTCCCTCAATTTTCCTGATCTCTTTTTAAAAGACTACAAATACCTTTTGATGTTCCATGACAAGATATTTATACCAAAAACAGGAGCTTTGTCAACAGTGAAACAAATGGGAAAGCACACACAGCCAGTTGCTCTAGCAGTAGTGGCACTGCCCGTTGCCAGGCTCAGCAGTGGCAAGGCAGGACCTACGTCACAATGGGCTGCAGATCACAAGGTAGGTCCCAGGCTTGCCATGGTGCTGGGTGGGGAGGAGGAGGATATTGAGAATGCTGACATCTGTGGCAGAAGGAAAAAAGCTTCCTTGCATGCCACTGTCCAAGGAATATATCATAAGCCTAAATATGAAATTTAAAAGAATTAATTTGGAAATAAATGCTATGTAAAAAAATGGTAAGTCACATAAACACGGTCTAGCCATAGGTTCACTCTCCAGAATCAGCAGACAAAGCTCCTGAATTTTACCTCCCTGAGCAGGCTCCCACCACTGATAACAAAAATGGATTCTTCTTTTTTTTATTTTTTTTTTTTTTAAAAACAGAAAAAAGGGGAAAGTTACCCTCCTCAGCCTGAAGCGAAAACCCAAAATCTCAATGAAAAAAGTTCTAGTTTTTAAAAGGCTAGGAAGTTGGTTTTACTGTCAAGTATTTGTATGCCAAACAGAAGGTTAGAATGGGGAGGGGAAATACTTAAGAATATATTAAACCAAAACGGAGGGGAACAAGGGAGAAAAGTGAGAGAAACTACCTTTATTTTCTTTCGATGCTTAATTTTTGGTACATTTTTATCAGCTGGTCTCACTATCTTGTCTGCTTTTATCCACTCATCATACCTAAAAAGCAAAACACACAGATGCATACTTCAATGCTTTTAAGCAGATAATCACAACATCGTAAGATCAATGAAGGAAAGAGAAACTTACTAGCCATATAAAGACTGAATTGGAATTCGAATACAGAAGTAATTTGTGTACTTTCCCTATGTGAATTTTCAACTAATGTTCAATTCTTTGTGTACGAATGTCTTTGATCAACATTGTTTTACGTGCATGCATGTATTTCCTGCTGTGCAGGACAGACTGGACAAACACCACCTTTCACACCTACACAGCGTGAAAAAAAAACCCAACTACCAAATTGACAATTCTGTATGGATCTCTCTGAGGTGTACTTTGTATACATATTGCAAAACCTTAACAATAAAACAATTCCTAAAGCTACGTAAAATAGGACCAGTTAACAAAAATAAACTCTTTGAAGCCCCAGTGTCTGCAAAGTGATATTTGGAACGATTAACGGTGACTCAAAAGTTAATGGCTCCTAACTTAACACTAAGACTTTTTAATTTGTTTTCAGTTTTCATTTCGTATCAGAATGATGATACTAGACTGAATAGCATCAAGATAATTAACAGCTCTCTTATTAGCTAAGGCAGGACTTGTTAAATACAAATCCAAGACCAGAGAAGTACATTCTTAGTAAGAACATACTATAACTATGGTACCATACTTGCCAGTTACATTGTGTATTGCTGAAAAACACCAAGAATCAACTCAAATGCTTTTTTCTCTTGCAAAAAGCTTAACTTGCTGTCCTACTCAAACTGTGAATTTAAGAACTGAGGAATAAATACATCAATTAAAAATTAGTCTGTATTAACTTTTGCCTTAATATACAGCCATGCAAATCCCCTAGGTTCTGAAAGCAGAAGGAAAGAAAACAACTTTAAAACAAGCAAACAAACAAACAACAAACACAGACCAAAAATCCTCAAACCACACACCCAGAGTACTGGTACAAGACAAAGATAATAAGCACAATGCACTCACAATCATGATGGTTTTCCAACTGAGTTTGCTTGACCACCATTTTGATAAATAAGACTGTTGATACAGTCCAAATTCTGCTTCTCTGCAACTAGTATCAATTAAATCTACAATACTGCCATAAAAATGAAAAATCATTTGGGGAAAAAAAATAAAGGGGGAAAAAGGAGGAAAAAAAAGAGAAAAAAAAAGGAAAAAACAGAAGTTCCCAACTTGCTTTTCTGTATACTACAAGTTAAGATCTTACGCAAAGGGTTCCAGAAGCTAAATACTGTATTTTATTAATTTATATTTCACATAAAAATATAGTGAAAAATTAATTAGAAAAATAGCAGTAGTTTCTGAAAAATATTTTACAAAACAGTCCTTTTGTTTTGATTATTTCCCTTCCTGTGACAATTAAAAAAAAAAAAAAAAAAATCACAAAATCTAGCAGCAGACCATGCAGAATACAATATGGCAAGATTGCCTACACTTTGGCAGATACAGCTGCAATTGTACTACTAGATGAACAAACTCAGATTTCTCTCAAAAAATGAAACACAACTCTGCAGAGTACTTTCCAGTATGAAAAAAATCTCTTTCTGTGAGACTGTGGGTAGTCCTATGTGAAATAATCCTTCCTCAAGTTGTAGACATGCTTCCTAAAACAAGTATTGCCAAGTAGGCTCCCAAACGGACTTTGCAATTCACGTAACTAGATCTAAATGCATGCAAGCAAACAGCACTAGTACACATGTGAAACAACTATTCTGACAGTGTCCTTTCTGCCTCAATCACGTTGCTATAATACAGAATCTACATTCACTTATTCTATGCATTTCCAATAAGAAATCAATCTTCCCCTATGCAAAATATGTGTGATTCAAGGTAATTGTAGTGCCTGTTGGAGAGACAGCTGGCAGACATAGGGGCATACCGAAGAATCTTACAAGCTGTTCCATCGGGCACTACATATTATGTATTAGAAGCAGTGGTTACAACTCTTCATTTTAAGAAGCACTAATTGAAAACCTCTCTGTGATTGCCACAGTTCCTGGTCAGAGCATGTCCTGCCCCACTCCTGACATAACAGCAGTTAAGCTCTGCAAAGAGGCCCAGTATAATGGAAATATTTTATCTTCTCCAGGGAATCAGATGCGCGCATTTCACACCTTTGCATGGCACTACTGCTCCCACTACTCACACATCAGTTGTATATTGTTTGCCTATACATGTGACAATGAGACCCAAGGCTGAAACAGATCCTACAGAAGATAGACATCCCAAGCCACAGTTGACAAGCTGACCGTAAACTAATTCTTCTCTATTGCATGACAAAAAAGCATCCGCAGAGCTGTAAAGCACACCAGAATGTCACATGTGACTCAGACTAGAGCCTTTCTTTATAGAACTGCACCATATTAAAACAGAAAAACTTAACCACTGATCTTGCTTTAGACAGCCTATTTACAAAACAAAATAAAACCCCCAGAACATTATGCAAGAAGCTTTTCAGTCATCATTACACTAAGTGCATGCTTCCAAAAGACCTGGATTGTTTTACTGAATTGCTTTCCACACTTGTAGCTGGGTGTGGAGTGGAAGGAGGCAAGATGAGAAGGTGTTGCTAAAAGCATTTGCACAGACTTTTTTAAGAAAGACAGAAGCAATTTAATAAGAAACTGTTTATTTTAAAAACAAAGTTTTGATTGAAAACCTGCAATGTTTTCAGAGGAAACATCCCCTTTACCTTACGAAAATGAGGACAAAAATGAGTCAGTAAGGAAAGCTTTTCTGCCTTACTTAGCTAAAATTAATGCCTGCCAAGGTTGGGTCTGAATAGGAAGGAAACACAAGACAAATGCTTAAGAATATGTACTGATTCCATTACATCCACATGTCCTTACTGCAAGTTAAAAATCAACCACAGTGTATTCTCAGAGTCAATCCTCCAAAGTAGTACTAAATGGAACACAAGGAAGAGTGTACTTTTCCGGCCTCTAAATTACCAAATGTCCCACTTTTTCAAGACTACAGGTGACTCAAGCAACAGGCAAGGCTCAGCTGATACTAGAACTTCACTGGGAAGTTCTAGTACACCATCTGCATCTGTTAGTAAGGAAGAATCAAATGCTTTCTCTGGCTGTGATAAAGGAAAGGAAGAAACTTAGTCTTATGACAAAATACTGGAATATTAGATGAGGGCTCCAATTCTCCCCCACCTCCCCCCAGTATTTGTCCCACACTACCCCCCACCTGACATAACACTACTCTCAAGATTGTGAATTTTGGCTACACACAGAAGGATACAATTATTTAGGTTGGAAAATACCTTTAAGATGATCAAGTCCAACCATTAACTCAGCACTGCTAAGTCCATAACTTAACCATGTACACCTAAGTGCCACATTTACAGGTCTTTTAAATACCTCCAAGGATGGTGACTTCACCACTCCCCTGGGCAGATTGTGCCAATGCTTGACAACCCTTTCTGTGAAGAATTTTGGGTTTTAATATCCAATTTAATCCTCTCCTGGTGCAAGCTGAGGCTGTTTCCTCTTGTCCTGTCACTTACTACTTGGGACAAGAGACTAATCTCCACTTTACAACCTTTTCAGGTAGTTGTAGAGGTCTCACATTCTTTTAATTTCAGCACTCTTCTATTAAGTACAAAATTTATATGTTGTTAACACTTCAACAAATTGAGACAGAAATTAACACTTTCACATTCAGATTTCAGAAGGAATGCTGGGAAGGAAGGAAGGAAATATTTTAAAAGTTTCAGTTTCAACACTTAAAACATTCAAGAATGACATGTCTTGTGATATTGTGCCGTGACAGACAGTTACAAAAACCCCAAACTCTTTTTGAATACGCATCCTCTATCTTTAATTACTGAGCACATATTGCAAAAGAAATTCACCTCAAGCAATGAACTTTTCTTTGCACTGGCAGAGGAAAACTAAAGTTATGAGAAAGGAACTGTCATTAGGCCCTAGGGAAGTTTTAGTTCCATACAAAGCATACATAAGCCACAACACGACAGGTGTGTTAGAAATGCATGGTAATGTAAACAGGTGTCTCTAACAAAGCAGAGATTTCACCATTCCTTTCCACTACAAGTCAGGCTCCACTGAACCTACAACTCTGCCTTTATTCGAGACATGTGTAACCTGAATCTCAAGGATTTTTTAGCATGAAGTACTGCAGCTCCACAATGCTGCTATGCTCTATTCCATTTCCAAATTTTCTATTTACTACTTAAAAAAAAGTCTACAGTGGTTAGTGTCATTGGTTCCAGAGTGTTTAAAACAAACAAAAGAAAGATGAACACCAGGTTTACCAAATTCCATTCCAAATACCCCAAAGTGTGCACGCACAAAATTATTGTGAATCCCAGTCCAAAACTGAAGTCACCTTGTGATAAGAAAAATTATTAGTTAAGATTCCAGACCTACGGGTTTGAAGAACAAGCCATTAAATGGCATACTGACCAAAAGGGGGTGATTGGAAAATCCTAGTTCAGTACATCCCATAACCTAGAATGCTACAGTACTTGTCCCTTTTAAACACTACAAGTAAGGTACAATGAAGAAGAAAAATGAATTGCTACTTATTTAGGCAAAGCAGCTACTTTCCAAATTGTAACTGACTAAAATATCAAATCAAGTTATTGCATCACACAAGACTTGTCTTCACTATACTAAAATATCAAAGCGTTTAGATGCTGCCTCAAGCTTACCCACTCTCACTGTAGGATTAAAAAAGTTACTTATTTTACTTCAACTGAAATAAATTTGCCACATACAGCAAAGTCCACACATGATCTCAATGCCAAATCTCAATCACTAACACCTTTTTCATGAAGAATCCTATTTTCCCAGTCCCTTTCAGAGGGTTCTCTGCAAACAAAGAACATAACTGCAAGTCCCGCCGCCAGAAAGACCAAACAACTCCCCACATACCTCTCAAATAAGTGCAAGTTTACTAAAACTGTTTATCAAATATATCCTAGTCACAGGAACAATGTCTCTGATATCAATCCACATATTTGTTTTATATCCAGAGTTTAAAAAACAGAATCTTGATTTGCTGTTTGAAAACCAGGGTGCTGGGATCTCCAAGGTGAAGGTTCGGCTTTGATTACTTATTTCTTCTGATTTAAAGTAGTACTACTTCAAAAAAAGTTTTAAAGCAAAACAACTCTTGGACTGATAGACAGGCATCCTCAGCAAGCAGGATGCAAATGCTGGTAATATAAATTCATAAGGAAGTTCTCCCCAGTAATGGGTGAAATGCTAGTTAAATTCCAAATCCCACTTTGAGCAGGCTTCATCTCCCCTTGTATCTTGAATTCATAACTGACTATGCTTATACACGTTGTCTGAAGACTATGTGAACTGAAGATCAGCATGTATGTAGATCAAAATTCTACAGAAGATTGCCATCAAAACTGGCAATGCCAAGATGTTCCTCCTCAGCATATGCTTAAGTGGTCCTTGAAAACACCAGGTCTAGATGCAAAGAGGTGTATGTATTCAAGGGATGGACAGAATTATCATGCTACTGTATGACTTTTACTAGGAGGTCTTGCTAGCACTGAATAAAGAAGATTTGTCCTGCGCTTTTATTTCAGAAGTAGGATGGTAATCAAAGGCCAGATGACAGCAAAGTCACAGGAGCCTCAGACTTCCCAAGAGAAACAAAATAAATAGAGCAAATATACCTCAGACTGTTTTATTTTGGTTTTTTTTTTTTTTTAAGAGATCTAGAAACATAGTAATAAAGTTCAAAAGATGATGGCTAAGGATAACAAGCGGGCAAGCTGAAACACAGGAAAAGCAGGAGACTTAGTAACTGGTGTAAAAACCACTCTGAAGTTTTTGTTTTCTCTACCATTTTCCAAGTGCTTCCAAGTTTGAAATGACAAAAATGTAGGCTGAAATAGCAAAAAAAAAAACCTGCACAACTTATTTCTATTAACACTACACTAAAAACAACTAAAAGCAAATAATCCTACATATATTAAGAAAAGCCTAAGAAGAGTCTTGTTTGGAAGCTTGAGGCTGCCATGGGGGAAGGAGGAGTACAGAAGAGTGGAAATCGTGTCTGAATCAATGCTATTATTTGCTACACACTTGTTTGCCACTACAAACTTGTTAAGTACCACGCTGCTGGTGTAGTCCCTGTTTCACTGTGAAGCATATGTATACAGACTCAGCTAAGTGCATTATTCAAATACTATATGAGATAAAATTGGCTTAAGAGAGCTGGAGGAGGGATTTGCGCAAGACTGAGTTGTCATTTGCTGTGTGGAGAGATTCGAAAAATAAGATGGAGAATGAAGGAAGCCTTCTTTGAACAAGTTATTTTAAGATCATTTCTAAGTAACTAAAGTATTGCATTTATATAGTGTTAAAAACCTAGCAGTTTTATATAGTACAATGACCTTCACAGACCACCAATATGGCAAGTTTAGGACTCCAGATCTCTATTCATTTAGTTTTTAAAATACACGAGTGTATTTTAGAAGTAATTCATGAAGTAATCACTAACTAAAACTCAAGTTACCTCACATTCCATCCACAGTAGTGCACCAAGTAAAGGACTTCTCCACCTTCGATGTCAGAATCTTTAATACTAGCTTCATACATTTTTTGATTTTTCCCTCTTCCATACCGCACTTGCACTTTCATGCCAGGTGGATAGCATTCAAACTCTTCTTCCTCATTGTTATTGTTGTCATCTTCCTCCTCCTCCTCCTCTTCCTCCTCCTCTGCTTCTTCTTCGTCTTCATCTTCTTCCTTATTCGTGTCATCTCTTGAAAGGTTTAAAAAATTGTAGAGTTAATATGAGATACTTCATAAGCTTTTCAGTTCCAAACCACATATATTGATAAATATTGTGGATGCACTAGAGCTCTACTGGGAAACAGAAGGCTCCAAATATGGGAAAACTGCACTACAGCTGTGTAATATCAGCAAAACAGGATATAGCAATACACATAAAATCCAGTGACTGCAAAGTGCAAAAATGACTTGACTAAAAGAAAAAAAAAATTCCATCAAAATTTGTCTGAGCAGGAGATGTTCACTCATCTTTCATGCAGTCTCTTGGCTTAAATATTCTTTTTTTTTTTCCAGTTCAAAGTCATGCCTCTCACTATCAAATTCCCTAAATTCCATTTTTCAACCTACAAGTTTTGAAAATTGTTCCCATCCATAAAAGATCCTATCTCAACAACTTGAAGTGACTGTAACCAAAACCAAATCAAGGAACGTCTGCTAATTTATGACCTTGTCACTGCTTATCAGTTATGCTAAAAGTCTTCTAAATATGTGTCAAACTTGCATTTAATTATTTCATAATACACAAGGAGGTGTTCACTGGTTTAAAAAGATGATTTTTAATACAATTTTAGGTATTTGGACCAATTTTCAGAAGCATTAAGGGTCCACTGACCTTGCTAGTTTCAGTCAATGGCAGCTATGGGCTGCTCTGTGGTTCTTCTACAGAGGCAAACTACATTACAAAAGTTAATGGGAGAAAAAAAGTCTTTTAATATCTTTTAATCTTAAATAGTTTTTCGAAGTAGTATTACTGGCCCTCGCCTCATTCTAATTCCACACTGTGCAATACAGAACAGATTGGGGCTGATTACCAAATTCACAGTAACCACAGCCTGCTAGTAACTTAAACTGAGAAGTGAAGAGATAGGTACAGTATGATTCACTTCAATATTTAAGTTAACCTCACAAACACAGAAGTTTGTATTAATAGTCTAAATCTTTCCCATGAAGTTTTCAGTAAAAGTATTCAGGTAAGCCAAGCTACCGTCTCTTTCCAAAAGGATCAAATAGCACTTTAATTGTGCAATTTGTAGAAGTTAAACTGCAGCATTATTATCTAATTAGTTGGGGAAAGATTGTTCAGAACAATAACCTAAATAAAGCTGTAGTGCAACTGAACTGGCTGAAAGAAATTACTTCACAAATTAATGTTGCCACAAACGCACATATACATGCCTCCGTGTGTGTATATATATATATACACGCATGCATAAATCAGGAGGCAAATGCCAAATCCTCCCTTTGATAGCATATTAACTAAGGGAAATCACAAAAGACTTACTTATTCAGGTGTAAATGGCATAGAACAGATAGTTTTGTTCTGGAAGACCAGGATTTTAAATTTACTGTATATTTTCAGTGAACTGCTTTGCTAGTAAAGTTAAATCCACCAGAGTGAAAAGATTAACAAAAATAAATGAGCTGCATATCATGCAGCAAAGCTCACTTCCCAAAGAAATCACAAATAAGGGTCCCTGAAGAATCAGAAGACAAATTCCTGAACCAAACTCCGTAGCTAACAACAGAAACCACCCAGTATCATTAAAATACTTCTAAATTATACTCTGCTGTACTAAATCAAAACTCATAGCTAATTTCAGCGTAAGTTATTACTATATGAACACCAAAAAAAATTGGCATCCAGAACAGAGCCACTACTGCCCTGAGAACAAGATCAGCTTGTGATTTCCTATGATTACCAACACTTCTCTAAATTCTAATGAGCAAGAATTCCACAGCACATACCCTGCCAAGAATTAGCTGCACAATCCTTGAATGCTGTCTGCAAGGAAAAGCATGTCTATGAGGAGATTCAGGATTTTCCAGACAGTGGAGTTATGCTGCAGTGGCTCTTTGGAAGCTAAACAAGTCTGGTGTGTCTCTCACTAACTGATCTATGACTTTCTTAGTGTCCCAAGTCTACAAAGATTCCATGACAATATCAGAACTTCTCTGAAGAGACATGTGAAACTCTTATTGCGAAGTTGAGTAACTTGGATGTTCAGGTAAATGGGAAGAGCTAAATGGAGGGAATGTCAGGAAGTAAAAGCAAAATGGAAGCAGAGATGGCTGCAATATAATTGTGTTCTAAGGAGTGATATGGTTAGCAAGAAATTGGAGATTTTAGAGACCAAAGGCAAAGAACATTCATCATTTTGGAGAAGAAAAATCTGTGTACTCATATAGTTCCTGGTTCACAAAACCCCACAACAGAACCAACCCAAAGCATATCCAAACAATTGCAAGGAATAAAAGATACTGTTTCACAAGGCCATAAAAAGCTCAAACCTGGCACTGCTCATGAAAGAGAAGCCATGACTGTCATATAACTAAGGTCTATAAGAGAAAGTTGCAATCGTAGCCACTCAGCATGCCCAGTCATAACTTCATTTGTCCATGTATGTATACATGAGAATATCACATTTCCTTTAACGCTGTTTAGTCAAAATCCCATTTTGAGTAGAAGGGGAAAAAAAAGAAGTGTCTTGGCAGCAGACAACAACTGTCAACTTGAACACAGTACTAAGCACAAAACTGCAAGGATTTGAACAACTCAAACAGCAGCTGATGAAATAAGGCAGCAGCAGGTGTGCATGCACACTGTGCAAGAGAGACAGCAATGGAAATGTAACTGTGTTCCAGAAACTGAAGTATCACCAGAAAGCTCATCACGAGGACGTGAAAGCATTTCCAGTAGCAACTGTAGACTAAAGAACATCCTCACCCCATCTCCCATAGAACAAACCTCTATAAGTAAGAAATAAATTAAGATGTAAAAATAATTGGTAAAAACATAAAACTAGTAGAACGTTCAGATCATACAAATGCTGGTTATCATGAGTTCCCAGGGACATTGTAAAATTGCTTAAAGGAAATAAATATTGCAAGTGTTCAAAATTACAAATTTGAATTAAAACTATAATGGCAGGTAATTCTCAGTCAATATAAAGATTTAGCACCAACAACCCCCTAATATGGCAAAGTTTAACAATTAATAGATGTTAATAGATTGAATAGCGCATGATATTACAGCACTACAGGAACTGTAATAACATACGAATGGCTTTCAGCCCACACTTTCTGGCACTGAACAGAGCATTGTCACAAAGCCCACCTGAAAGGTATGAGACTGGGTGTGATTTGAAGCATTGGATCTGCCTCCTAGGATCCCTGTTTCGCAGCAAACTTAATGCTACTCTGAAGCACTTACCCTGGCATGGTACCATACTAGCAAACACAGCAGGTGAGATGGCAAATGCAAGATTTTTTTTTTTCAGGGGTTATTCTAACATTTGAGGAAGCAAGATTATTTCAATTATTGGTTCAATTAAGTCATTACTGTTAATTGAACCGCTAGCAGAAATAAACACCAGTATAATTGACACTTCAAGCTTAGCAATTAGCTTCTATTTTTGTTTTCCTCATTCTTCCCTTTTTCTTATCCTAGTGTATTATTTAACCTCTACTTCACATAATGGAGAGCTGGAAGATGTTCATACTCTTTCTCAATCGGAGTTGGTTTAAGATGCCCCCACATTTTATGGCAGAGAGGCCATTAAGACCTGTACTTAGGCCGTGACACAAAAATTTCATCTTTAAACAAACACAATTACAGAACTCACAAAATTCACCAGTAAAGTTCCCTGTAAAGTTACTAAGAAAACCTAAACATAGAAGGTCCAAGGACTTTTTTTTTTCTTTTGACACACAGAAAATCTAAATAAACACATAATTATGGTCTGCAAACATGTACTCTGTAACCAGTGAATTTCTCTGGTGCTGCAGAGAACAAAAATGAAAGGAAGCAGTATTATTGCCTCTAATCATTCAGCCAAGTATTTTAAAACATTCCTCAAAAGGATAATGAATGGTTCAGAAGTCTGACTGAGAAGTACAGCACTTTTATTTTTATGGTGCTTGTTCACACTCAGCTGTAAAACATCTAGTATTTAATAAGCCTCAGTGAGAGCTACCATGGTTAATAACCTCCACGGTGATCATAAGCTACATAAAATGTGATGACAGAATCACTTTCTCCACATCAGATGCTTCCCTACCATTCAACATGACACACGCACAGGACTGGTACATTTACAATGCCATTCTACATTTTCTTATTGTATTATTAGGAGTTTATTGCTGTATTGAAGCAATCCTTACATTTATCTGAGTATCAGCTTATATTGTATATTAAAAAAAACAAAAAAAGACCCCAAAAAACCAAACAACCCCTTGACTATACAAAAATTTTCTTCCCAATACAAAGGCCACTAGAACACATAAATAGAGCACACATCACAAAAGAGCATAGAAGTACATTCCTACAAATGAAACTAAGTATGCTTCTGAAAATGTTTAGTGGTTTTTATTTTTTCCCCCGCATACACACCAACAGTTCAGAGTAGATGTTCACAGCAACCTCCTCTCTCTTTTCTCAAGCTAATCAATTTCATATAAACTCAAATCAGATTGAAGAAAGCTATCACAATATAGAGTTCTGGACACTAATCCAGAAGCTGGAAGATACACCTTCGGTATCAAATCCCTTTCACTCCAAACCATTTTAACCTTCCTGCTACCATTATATATTCACCACCATAAAATCTTGATATATCATTTTAAGAGATAAGGAACTGAAGAAACCATTGCCTCTAACAGTCTGTTATCTCCCATACGCAAAGTGGAGCTTTTGACAACTACATAACGCTGTTGTAAATGCTTTCAGAAAATCCCCATCAAGTGTTTCCAGATTATTTCACTCTTGTACAAACAGAAGTCATCACCAACACAGGCACAGCAGGCAGTTAGCCTACCCTAGAAGTGTAATAAATCCTAGTAAAACCCTCCATGTGGAATACTGCCCATCCTAATCTAGAGCTAAACTGTTTTTATTACTGCTAGCTCCCTCCTACTGCTTATAAGGAGGGAAAAGCTATTACACATGTAACAATGTAATAGTTCTAAGACTGAGCCTTTTCCCTTGCATGTGAATGAATTATTTAACTTCATTCAAGATTATCAGCCAAAGAAGTTTACCATCTTCTCCATTTAGTACTGTCAAAATATTACACCACCACTTCCCAGAATACCCCAGCGTGAAGACCTAAAGTCAACAGCATGAAACAATCAGTGTTTAGGTTTCTAAGAGTACTTGTTCATCCACTGCCTACTACTTTACTTCCTCCAAGAAGCTTTTGAGAAAAGAGGAGAAAACAAAGAGTTTAGAAGACCAGGAATGAACTTTGTGAGCACTGAAAATAAAAGCCTGGTGAAAAAAGGCAGGGTAATGATCCAGAGATTGCAACCACTCCTGGTGTTAGGGTTAAGGCATCACCTCAGTCAAAAGAAAGGAAACACAAGAACAAAGTATCCTGCAATCTTTCTGTACTGTAACTGGGACTACTTCAAACAATTTTGTTTAGTCATCTCAAAAATCCAAGCACTACCAATACATAACTGTGCATAAAGTTAAGGCACAAATTTTAATCTAGATTCTGAGCACCATTTTTCAGTATAAAATACTTGACAATGGTCTGTCCCAAGTTCTTGAGAGTGAAGTGTTTTTAAAAACTCAAAATCAAATAAACAAAACTAAAAAAAAGGCAAACAAAAAACCAAAACAAAAACCACCAAAAGCAAATACATTAAAAAAAAGTTAAAAAACCCACCACACCCTTGAGAGTTTAATTAATCATCTGGTAAGA
>VWZE01018396.1:0-12996 GCA_013396675.1 Eubucco bourcierii
GAAGGAAGGAAGGAAGGATGGAAGGAAGGAAGGAAGGTCCCTCCATAAGCTTACCTGGAAAAAATTCTGTAAAAAATTGCTAAGAGCTCATGGTAAGACCATCCCTGTACTGCACTCTGTAAGACACAGCACTGCCTTACACATTTCCTCTATAGTCCTCTTTGAATTAACATTAAAACATACCTTATAAATTATTTTTTTCCAAAACAAAGTGACTAACAACTGCTACCTGATCAATGTTTTTAACTATTTTCCATCAAATAGTAAGGCTTTAAGGAAAATATTGAGCTGCCTCAAATATAACAGCACATTAAATATGCATTGATTTATGGGTCACAGCTAAGCTGTTTCTACTGTGATGAAACATTCATGTTTTTTCAGACTTGACAAGAATAATGGGTCACATTGTACCATCTGTCTTTTAAGGGTACCTCCCCACTAATCTCATGTTCTGCTTTCAAAACAGATGGCACATTATGGCCCATTGTGTATTTTTTACATGATGGTGTAATATTAGGGTTGCTTTAACAGTTTCTTTCTCTTTTTTTTTTTTCACCTTGAAGTGTTTGTAGCATTGTAGTACTGTCAGTGATGTACTAGGTAATTATTTTGTCACATAGGAACCAAGTAGTTTCTGATTTGTCTTGAGGTCATTTTGAAATTGTCTTTTGCAGAAGTTAGCTTTCCAACAACTTGAATCTTTGACTTCTTTCAGTAAAGCTCAGCTGTATTTTCTTGCTTTTATATTTTTATACATACAGTATTGCCACCTTGACCCAAGCTGCCCTGTAGGCCTTAGGCAAGGCCATTTAAAATACACAAAAAATATGTCCACTGAGTGAAGGGGGCATTGCAACAATCCATTTTACTGGTTTGCTCGTGCTTAGCATTGCCTTATTTTCATCACTAAATGAATGATTATCAAAGTGACGAAGCACTGAATTTGGATACTTACTTACATTTTGCATGGGTTTAGCAAAAGTATGATTTGAGCCCACTCCTCCTCAGAATTTCCATGTTAAATGTATTAGATTCCTCGTAAAACTTATGAATGAAGTGGTCTAACAGAAGGGATCATTCACGTCTTAGTACTAGTTAAGGCAAAGCAGAGATAATATATGCACAGAGCAACCGTATGTGCCCCCTAAAATAAACACTGTAGCTTTCTGATCTGAATTTTCTCATGAATCTGTGTTGATATAGTCCTCATCTAAATGATGTTACCTGCAACTGACCATCGCTGCAGTACATCAGTAGCAGATGTGTGCATATAAGTACTGGGAGACTAAATCAGTTTTGTGTTCTAAATGAGAGGTAACATATTGACACTCCTGGCATCAGCCAACCATGTATGTTGCTTTCTTCAGCTTTCTTCTCCAAGGTCTCATGCAAGGGCTGGGCAACCTGACCAAATGCTTTGGGAACTGAAGTGCAAGACTCCACTCAAAACACTGCAGGAAGAGTTCAAACCAGGGTTTTCCAATTGCTGAGTGAATGTTCACCAAATAAAACCCCAACATATTTCCACAGTACAGCAAAGCAGCTTCCTGCCAACTTCACTTTCAACTATAGGTAGAAGAAATAATTTTCTTGTGCAAAACGCTCACAGTGCTAGCAATAAAGTAACTTTTTTATGGAAAGTAATGTGGGTTTTTACAGCAGGCTGAGCAATTTCCCAGCCAAGAATCAATAGGCTTAATAATACTATATTCTAAATGGTATTTGTAGCATCTGTGATTATTTTAATAAAGGTTCCAAAGTAATTCAGAACATAAAGTTTAAAGATTCTTCCATCTGTGTGGAAGAAAAGATTGAAAAAAGGAGCTATTATCTCCTGTATTTTAGTAGCAGCTGAAGTACTAAGATTCTAATTGTTAGCTTGCAGTCATTTATTTTACACAGGGCTTTCAAAAGTATCTCTTATCTTCCTACAGTTTCATTAAGTTAATTCCAAACGTTGCCACGAGATTAGTTCTGTCTTCAGCTGGAAGTGAGATGTTTCAGAGGAGGGTCAAAAGTCACCAGATGTAGTGTCAGAAAGAGAATGATAAAGTCTGTTCTGAAATAGCATTTGGTCAGAAATCTTGTCATCAATTTTGAATGACATTTCTACCAGGAACACTGCAAATCACATTGATTCCCTTGCTGAGAGTCCTATTGACTTACTTCGTTGCAGCCTGCTCAGGCTGATGTGCACTGAAGCATATATGAAAGGCCCTTCATCTCAGCTACAATATATTATTTAAAAATGTCAAGCCTGTTTTGCTGTTACTGGGAAATAAATGATTCTTTCTGAGCTCCTAACATGTACACTGAATCTTCTCTCGCTAATTTTCTTAAATTATGTATTTCATTGCTGTCTACTTCAGAAATATAATTTCCTTCTAGAGCAGTGTTTCTGTTTTCACCTTCCCTCATTTGACTGTAGCTTTGAAATGCATTCATCCTTTGATCCACCTGTGGCAGGGATATATTTGGTTTATATTTGGCAGTGATGTTGGGCATTCTGTTAGATGCCTGCATCACTAATCTGACTATTTACAGCCTTGGGACTCTCTCCAGGTTTTTCTTATGTAATTCAAGATCTCCAGTGTAGCTTCCCAAGTAGCTTCAACTTGTAGCAGTGAGTTTTCAATGTTTACTACCCCAGAACAAAAAATCTTCTTCTGTCCTTTATCTTGAACTTTGCTCCTAGTAGCTTTCCTTTATGAATCTTCTTGCACTCAAGAAGACACTGAGCAGCTGATTTCTTTCCAGGCATCCTGCATTTTGTAGATGCCTGTCATGTCTCCCCACTGATCTACAAGGTATAGCTTTTTTTCTGTCTGGAGAGTCCTTGCTTGTTTATTCATTATTGATACTTAAAGAGGTCTGCACTTTTCATAGACTCACAGAGTTGTCAGAGTTGGGAGGGACTTCAGAGATCATCCAGTTCCAACCCCTGTACTATGGGCAAGGACACCTCATGCTAGATCACGCTGCTCAAAGCCACATCCAACCTGGCCTTAAAAACTCCCAGGATTGGGGTCTCCACCACCTCCCTGGGCAACCTGTTCCAGTGTCTCACCACAAAATTAAAGAACCACAGAATTAACCAGGTTAGAAAAGACCTCTGAGATCATCAAGTCCAACCTATCACCTAACACCTTCTAATTAACGAAACCATGGCACTAAGTGCCTCATCCAGACTCCTTTTAAACACCTCCAGGGATGGTGACTCCACTACTTCCCCAGGCAACCCCTTCCAATGCCAATCACTCTTTCTGTGAAGAACTTCCTAACCTCCAGCCTAAACCTTCCCTGGTGCAGTTTGAGACTGTGTCCTCTTGTTCTCTCTGCTCTCCAGCCATTATGTCTACAGCCTGCAGGGCTGCATGGGGTTGTTGTGGCCAAAACGCAGAACCTGACACTTGTCCTTGTTACATCTCATGGCATTGGGCTGTGCTCATCTATCCAGCCTGTCCAGGCACCTCTGCAGAGCCCTCCTGACCTCTAACAGATCGACACTTGCTCCCAACTTGGTGTTGTCTGCAAACTTACTGATGATGGACTCAATCCCCTCATCCAGATCATCAGTGAAGACATTAAATATGACCGGGCCCAGCACTGATCCCTGGGGCCTTTGTAGATCAATGTAGCTCAACAACAGTAGCAGAACATGAACACATCAACAACAACAACAACATTTTTTTAAATTGTGCTTACATATAATTTCATTTTGCCTGATACTCCAGGATATTCAAATGAAGAATTTTTCCCATCCTCTGAATTCTCAAATAAATTTCTGTGAGCTGAAAGGGAACAGTTCTGTAGATAATTATTCATTTTTTTTCCCAAAATACTGTCTCTGTATCATAAAACTGATCTGGAGCACCTTTGCTATGGGGACAGATTGAGAGACTTGGGGTTATTCAGTCTGGAGAAGAGAAGGTTCTGAGAAGACCTTATTGTCTCTTCCTGCAGTATCTGTCTCACCCTGCTGTATCTGAAGGGAGCCTACAAGAAAGTTGGTGAGGGACTTTGTAGGATGTTAAGTAGTGACAGGACTAGGGGGAATGGATCCAAGCTAGAAGTGGATAGATTCAGATTGGATGTTAGGAAGAAGCACTTCACCATTAGGATGGTGAGACACTGGAACAGGTTGCCCAGGGACTGGTGGAAGCCCCATGCCTGGAAGTTTTTACGCCCAGGCAGAATGTGGCTCTGAGCAACCTGATCTAGGGAGAGGTGTTCCTGCACATGGAAGGGCGCTTGGAACTGGGTGATNTCAAATGTTACTTTTCTTCCTAAGACTACATTTTTAAAAAGTAAAATTAAACAACCAAAAAACCCATCTGACAGCCTTTGGTTGTAGTAAGACTGTATCATATTTATTAAATAGCAGGAAAGAAGCATACTCAAATATAAGACACTCTTCAGGTCATCTTTATGAATGACAGTTTCCTACTCATCTAGTTCTGAACCAAGCCTCAAGCTGATGCCTCAACTTGTCTTGTGAAGACATTTTTCAGAATCACTTGGCATACAGATGAGACTGAGTAAATACCATAATGGCACTCTGGCAATTTTCATGCATGTAGCCTCTGCAAAGTTTAAACCAAAATTGTTTTTTTTAAGCTTTCCTGAAATACTCACTTAGGGGTGTTTTATTATGTATTCATATGCAACTAGTCAACTATTCCCACAGTATACATTCCCACTATCCCATTCTATACATATAGAAATCTGTGGGATAGCTATTCTATTCAAATAACACTAGCCTTAAAGCCCTGCCAGCTATCTCAAGGTCCCTGGCCATATAGATCTGCCTCTCCTGGGATCCCACCTACATACTCACTAAGCAGAAACCTGTTCACATGAAGTCCCAGGTCTTTGCTCTTCTACTCACATCCATCACTCCTTGTGGAATCAATCTCACACACTTCTAATTTCATGGTCAATGCAGGAACAGCTGCCAGTGATGGACACATTCTGTCCGGTTCATTCTTAGTGGACAGCAGATCCAGCTGAGTGTCAGCTTGCTTGGTCTGTCCAGCAATTGTACTACATAGTTATCCCCAATGCCCCCCAGAAGTCATCTCAATAGCTTGTGACCCAGCACAATGCCTAGCTAGAAGATGTCAGGAAGGTAAAACTCCTAAGAGAGCTGGCTTTGGTGACCCAAAGACTTGCTGGTCACTGGTTGGTAATATGTTCCCATCATGATGTCATCTGTCTCATTGGTCCTCTGACCTGACCTTTAGCTCTCATCCCCTGTCATCAGTCTCACAGAGGAGCCAGGGTTATCTGAGCTGCTCCATCACACTAAGGACCAACCTGACATCCTCTCTGTCCCTGCTTGCCTCTACTGAAGAGCTTTTACCCATCCACTGCTCTTCCTGATTGTCACAGCCATACAGACAGGGTAAAATTTCTAAAGGAATAGAACTTCTTTCAAAAGACGTAGAAGCTCTCAGGTAATAAAAGCCACTAATCAGCATCAGTTTTGATGCTGGAGTCAATGTGTTGGTATTTAGAGGGTTTGTATTCTGAATGAGGATGCCTGAAGTTTTGCTTCAGCACTTACCTGCTAACTGATTTTGGTCACCTGGTTGAAACTCTTGGTATCTATGCCTGCCTATCACACTGAGGCAGGAGATAATTTTTCTGAAGTCCTTATATGCCTACAGTGCCCAAGGGAAGTTTTTTGAAAGTGTGGTAGGCTCTTACAGCCTGTCACCAAAAGTTACAGGAGTAAAACAGGTAATTTTGCTCCTCATTTGCATGAACTTGTGATGGCATCTTGTACGTATGTGTGGATGTTACTGCAGTTCATTAATTCGAAACAAACAGAGCTTTTGCCATTGTCTTCCTCTAAAAAGAATTAAGCAGAAGTCTGCTCTTATTAAGACTGTTCCCCATTTGGAAAGAGTTTATGGAACTGTTCAAAGAAAGGAATTGTCAAAATAAGGAAAAATCTAAACTGTTTCCAATTTTGGTTCTCTATTTCCTATCTTTCTATCTCTCTATCATCAGCAGAATTACACATTGCAGAAAAAATAGCTAACTAATTTGAAAATCTGGGTAACTAGCTGCCCTGGTTATTTAGATATGTTTCATAAACTCTACCTCCATCTTCCAGGTGCAAACTTTGTCTGTGGTGTTTCTGAATAAAATAGCATGCTTGCTGATTCTCAGGACTGAAAGAGAGCATAATTCCCTAGGCAAGACATCTGTCTGTGTGAGCATATACCTCTCTGTAAGGTGTAAAAGCACTGCCATTCTGAACATGAGATCAGCAATTGCAGAACTTTAAACATTAAGAGTAGCAGTCCACAGGTGCCCTAAGCCATCACTTTGTCAAGTAGTCATTGCTGTTGCACACTGTGCAGTACTTAGTCAGTATTCTAAAGACTCTGAAGTGACGTAGAAACCATCATGTACAGGCATTGTCCAGGCTTGAAACACACACAAGTATCACGCAGTGTTCTCTGCTGAAAGCATATTTGTTTAAACAGACAGGGACTGTTGAACTGTGTCAAAATGTTTGACCTCTATCAGTGCAAGGTCAGCTAAATAATCCCCTGGACTGTAATAACTCCCACAAGTACTTTCTGGGTTGCCCTTAAATTAAAAAAAAATTAAAAATCCAATTAAACAAATACCTAATTGTTCAGCCATGTGTTTCCTTGAGACACTTGTCTGTTAGGGCACAGAAAACAGATAGTCAGAAGTTGCTTTAACTAGTCTAGTACCCAAATTATCGATGTGGGCTAAATGTCATAATATTTATATTGATCTTGGAAACTAAAAATTACCTGAATAAACATTTTGATATCAGCCGTTGAGAACCTGGGCTCAAAATGACTGCCCTAAATGAACTCTTGAGAAGAGGACATTAAATCTTCCAAGGGTCTTTCCTGAATTTCAAACCAGGTCAGGGAGCCAGCTCTGATTTCTTGGTCAGATTTCAGACTTCTGAACTCTTTTATTTTTTTTTTTCTTCATTCTTTTAAAATGCAACAGTACAATATAGAACAATTTGGTGGTATCAGAATTCAGAGGAACACAGGCATCCCGCAGACAATAGCTACGACTGTATCTGCTTACCTAACTGAAGGTTATTTCCTGTGAGTATTTGCTGCAGGCATGTGGTCTCTTCCCTTTCATTCCTGCTCCCACCTGCAGCAGTAAGATCCTGATGAGTAAGTAAAGAGCAAAGATTTTTCAGCTGTTGCAAGAAATTTCTGTGGAGACCAGCAGGTTGTAAAACAGCAATATGTAAACAGCCCAAGGCGTATACAGAAGTTTTTTGAGCTTAATGGTTGCTTGCTAAGAATGTTCTTGCTTTGCATGGGGCAGCCTAGGAAGGAAGAAATCATCCTGATATCTTTGTCAGTCTGTCAGGAATTATTTTTTTTCCCCAGTCTCTATAACTACATTAAAAAGCCCTCACAGAGCTTCTTAATGGAATCCAAACTACAATGGAGTCTACAAGAGACTGGAAAAGATAACATGCATGGCAGGGTAAGGAATGATTGGCTGTATCTCATCTCTCCAGCAAAATCATAACTGTTTTAATAGTGTTAACAAGCTCTACTGTTTTTCCATTTTCTTATCAGCTTCATGACTCACCACTAATGTCATAACCTATATGAAACCTGAAGGGATGACTGCAGTCTGCAGAAAGGAGATTTTAAGTACCACAGCCCTTGCTGGAACAAATTAGTCTTCAACCTGGTACACGAGTAGCTGATAGCTTAATGACCTAATTTATGGTATGCCATTCTGTGTTATGGAATGGATGTAGGAATACAAAAGTCAGTGAGAAAGTTTAAAGAAGAAAAGAGAGTGCACAGATAGACCTGGACAAGATTTTTGAGTGGGCAAGAGCATGGTCCTTCTGATGTACACAGTCTTACTTTTTAAAAGCTCTCCCTTTGCCTGACGATGGCCTTAAAAGTGCCCTGAGTTTGATTCAGGATTTTAAAAATGAAACCCATAAAAATGCGGAAAGAAATCAAATAGGCAAAAGTTTGTGGCATTCGGGATGCAAACTCTAGTTAAAAATGTTGACTGAAGTATGATATGGAGATGGAGATGGAGAACATCTCTCTGGCAGAACAGTTCAGGGTCTTCCTGCATGTTTCAGCTGTGCAAGACATGTCTGGTAAAAAGCAAATATGAATACAGAAGACAAGAAAAATAATTCTGACTAAACAATGGGTATTTGCTATGCTGTTACTAGTATTGCAGTGCCTTTGCTCAGACAAATAAAATGGGTGATTCAGAATCCTGTAGGCACAGTCCTTTAGTCATGTTTGCCATTCAGGAGGTGATGTCCTTAGAGGATGCTGAAGCCACTCTAGTTAGGGCCAATGGTCCCTTTAAACGGTGGCCTTTCTTTGACAGTAGTCCTATGAAACTGTAGAAAAAGAAAGAGCAGAGCTGGTCTGTGTATCTTAACAACACGTCCCCTGTGTTTTCTGCTTTTAACACAAAGGATTTCCCAAGTTAGATGTGGTTTCAATTCTAAGCCCTTTCCCCATTTCCCTCTAAACCCATGTAAACATTTTGAATCTTCTTACAGTTTTAAGGCTATGCCCCTCATTTTCCAGGGAAATTAGAGTCTAGGAGATAAATACTTTAGGGATTGGACACAGAATAACGCAGCAGAAGTTTATCTCATATCATTGGACTGCTGAATATCTTATATTTTGCATCCCAAGGTTGTTTCCACACTCTGGCTGCCTCCTGCTTTGCTTCTGGCTGCTCTGTCTCTGATTCTGACCTTGCATTGTTGTCTGACTGCATTCTGGTTTGGCTTCTGAGGTACGGGGAGGGAGAAGAGAGGTAGAGATGGTGTGCTGGCTGTAATACTGGCTCTCTGGACCTCCTTGAGTCCAGGGGGGTGACTTCGTGCTGTTGTTGAACTGTAAATATATCTTGTACATGTTTATTGCCTTTATACTTTTATATTTAGTCTACTTTTGTAAATACAATTCCATTTAGCTTCTGAGTAAGTGTGGCAAATTCACTCCAGATGGTGAATTTCCAATCTGTTGGGTGGCAAGTCCAAACCAAAACACACCTAGACCCTCTTTTGACAAGGACTTCAGTAGGTCTGTTGCCCATTCTTTGTTGAACCACCTGACCTCTTTTGGTTGGTTGGTTTGTTTGTCTTTCTGGCTGCCAATACTTCTGACAGTGGTTCCTAATTCCTATGCAGGAAGGCTTCATCAACAATTGATCTATTTTTCTACCATCTCCATAACACGAGATTTTGTAGAAATAAGTTACAAAAGAAGAAGCTTCCCAAGTTTAGGGATTCTTTGTTTTAACTGCTCTTTACGTTTAAGTGCTTTTTAGGATTGCATAGCATGGGCATGTGCACACACAGACAGACTCAAACACAAAAACTTCTTGTTCACCAGGATTATGCTAAGACTTCTAATATTTTAAACAAGCAAATAACTGCGATGAGATGTCCTTCCACAGACGAAACATTGTATATTAGCTGTTTATTAGTTACTTTGAAAGAAAATTGGAAGCGACTGGAAATAGTATCCATTGATTTGCATTTCAGTGAAGGACCCTGAAATCTCTGAGAACCTCATCACCTTGCTTCATCCTCAGTGCTAGTTCACAAGCAAGAAAA
Organism: Eubucco bourcierii; assembly: GCA_013396675.1. Lineage (NCBI taxonomy): Eukaryota > Metazoa > Chordata > Aves > Piciformes > Ramphastidae > Eubucco > Eubucco bourcierii. The sequence goes on from VWZE01018396.1 coordinate 9,638, forward strand.
AAGAAAACAGACATGGAATTTATTAGCTGCTACAGAATCTGGTTTTGTTTTCTCCACTTACGATTCTTCCTTGTCTCTGTGACAAGAAGGTTCATTAGCTACAACAGAGGACAGAGGGAAGCATTTTTACATGGAGCTTAGCTAACATGAAAACACCTCTAAGTGTTTCTGTATCCACTGAGAGTTTTTTTGTAATGTCGTATGAACTCGGTTATTGACTTGGTTATGATTGTCATCCTGGTCTCTGAATTGGAAATACATGGAATTGATGGGTGGGCCACTTAGTGGATAAGGAATTGGCTTGATAATTGCACTCAAAGAGTGACAGTCAGTGACTCCATGTCTAAGTGGAGATAAGTGACCAATGGTGTTCACCCCAGCAGCCATTACTGGGGCTTGTTTCACACATTTGTCGGTGACAGGGACAGTGAGATTGAGTGCACCCTCAGCCAGTTTCCCAACACCACCAAGCTTTGCGGTGTGCTCAATATGCTGGAGGGAAGGGATGCCAGCTAGAAAGACCTTGGCAAGCTTGAGAGGTGGGCCAATACCCAATGAAGTCTGACAAAAGCAAGGGTACCTATGCTGGGCCAGTCCCAAGTACAAATACAGGCCAGATGGAGAACAGATAGAGAGCAGGCCTGAGGAGAACAACTTGGGAGTACTGGTTTGTGAGATGCTCAACATGAGTTAGCAATGTGCATTGAGTTTGCAACCCAGAAAACCAACCACATCCTGAGCTGCATTGAAAGAAATGTGGAAAGCTGGTTGAGGGAGGTGATTCTCCCCCTCCACTCAGCTCTTCTGAGGTCTCATCTGGAGTACTGTATTCAGCTCCAGAGCTCCCAGTAGGACATGGAACTGTCAGAGCAGGTCCAGAGGACGGCCACAAAGATGATCAGAGAGCTGGTGCACATCTCTTGGGAAAAACATGCTGACAGAACTGGGATTGTTCAGCTCAGAGAAAATTCCAGGAATACCTTATAGCGGTCTTACCAGTATTTGAAGAGAACCTGAAGGAGAGTCAGAGAGGGACTTTTTACAAAGGCATGTAGTGACAGGACGAGTGGTGCCTCCAAACCTGAAGAAGCACAACTTAGCCATCAACGAGAAAGACTTCCCAATGAGAGTGGTGAGGCACTGGAATAGGTTTTCCGATTGGAGCCTAGAGGCTCCAAGCCTGGAAGTGTTCAAAGCCAGGCTGGATGGGGCTGTGAGCATTTTGGTCTAGCAGGAAGTGTTCTTTCCCATGGCAGGAAGGTTGTAACTAGAGGATCTTAAATGTCTCTTTCAACCCAAATCATCTTGTGATTCTATGTCTTCAATGCATCCTTCATCAGTAGTTCAGAAAGCATTTCACTAATCACTGGCATCTTACACTATTCTCGATGCTGAAGCGGCTACACTGACAATCTGCTGCCTCAGAGGTGTCATTTTCAAACTCTAGTGTAAAGATGGTGGGCAGACAGTGGTCTTCATCAATAAATTGTGTACCTTTTTATCTAATAATCACACATCTGGTGCAATAATTGCACACCTAGCTACAGTTAACAGTGAAATAATTACATGTCCAGCTACAGTTAATAACCGTATGTGCTGGTTTGAGGCTAATTAGAATATTTTAATAGAGAAAATTATACTATAGGCTGTGAAAGGAAAACATCATGATGTCTACTTCACTCATACGCTTGCTAAGAAATTGTTTGGGAACAATAACCAAAACAATAGATAAGTCAGTCTCTCTCTGGCTCTTGCTGGAACAGCAGCTGCTGGGGCGGTCTAGCAGTTTCTGGGCTCTGACTCCTCTGCCGATTAATCCTCACTAACCACTTTTCTTCTAACCCACCTGGCTGATCCTCCTAATTTACCTTGCGCGTAAGGCAAACCTTGGGGTAAGGTACAGGGGTGGGGAGAAGGTGGAAGGGTGGTTGGGAGCCCCTCCTGGGGTCTCTGATTTCTGGGAGGGGAGTTGTGTTTCTGTATTACCTTTAACTTGTATATTTCTGTAACTATTCCTGTCTATAGTGTATATCTCTGCTTGTACATTGTGCTGAGCTGTAAACAGAGCTTCATCTCTTAACTTCCAGCCAACTGAGTTGTAGTCTGGGTCATTTTACAAAGTGGCGGGGGGGCAGGGAACTCCTAAACCGTCACACCGTACCAACACCACAAATAAAGACTGACAATACAGTTTGTGCACCTGAGACAGTCACTCTACATGAGCAAACTGACTGCACTGGACTTCCTAAACAGTCCCACAAAGTCTCAATGTATCATTCAATGTCATTAACTGAGCACCAAAATAAGATTCTGCAGTGTCACACCATTAGCATTAAATTATGTCTCTCCTTCGTTTTAGTAATGTTTTGGTGATTTTGCAGATTTTCTTTTTCCCTTGTGGTGATCTGTATCAAGATGCTTAAACCAATTAATTAGAAACTTGGTTAGAAAATGCATTATAAACAATAATCTCGATTTTTTTGAGGCTTAAGAAAGGATAAGGATAATGTAAGATTAACAGTCAATTGTGGATATTTTGGAGTTACAGAGGATGTATTTAAATGAGATAACATGGGGTAGATTTTCCACTAAGAGTGAAACAAACAAAACTAAACCAAACACAGAAAGTCCAAAAATAGACAACATTTAGTAAAACCAAAGCTCTCCAGCAAAATTATCAAGCTCCTAGCACTATAAGATGTACTGGTTTGGGTTTAGCTTCTCAGGGAAAACCAATACAATGATAATAGGATGTCTTCCCCCCTCCTCCACCCCCCCTTTGGATAGGGGAGAGAAAAAAAAAGCAGAAGGGGTAAAGCCACCCACAAAACAGTCTGACCACGATTTGGAAGGTAAAAGAGAGACCTTTAACAACAAATGAAAGGTATTCAGAATAGGGAAGTTACAAATAGGTGTAGGGAAGGGGTAACAAGGCACAAAAGGTATGTATACGACTGGATTGGATGGCATGGCAGGGGTCCGAGGAGATGCCCACTGCGTGGTAAAGGCCACAGGGTGGGAGAAGGGAGAGAAGGGAAGGGAACAGGAAGTGCTCCTGTTTATATAGGGGGGTCCAGACAGGAAGTGGGAGTGGGCTGAACACTACAGCTGGGGTCGAGCAGACCTGGGGGTCAGGTTCTGACCACTCCCCCGACCCAGGAGGGCTAACCCTTTACATAAAGGCACGGTCTTGAATCTCTAACAGACAATGGTGCTGAGATGCCATTCCCATTCTCATACTTCCTGGCCTCTGGCAGATTTTTATTCCACTAGGTGACATTCCCTTCCCTTCCCAACTGTATTGAACTTTTGGCTCCCAGTGTCCTGTGGCAATATGTTCACAAGACTAATTGCTCATT
>VWZE01018397.1:2399-12478 GCA_013396675.1 Eubucco bourcierii
CATCCCTGGAGGTGTTTAAGGCCAGGCTGGTTGAGGCAGTGGCCAGCCTGATCTAGTGAGAGGTGTCCCTGGGCATGGCAGGGGGTTGGAACTGGATGGTCCTTGTGGTGCCTTCCAACCCTGACTGATTCTGTGATTCTAAGTGACTCTTTTTTTTTTTCTTTTTTCTTTCACATGTGAGAAGTCTAGATAATTCTGTTGTTATGCTGTGTGTCAAGTTTGACAAGCATTAAATCAGGAGTTAATAAATGTTATGAAAGCCTGTAAATTACCAAAAAACCCAAACAAACTACAAAAACAACAACAGAGAGCAAAACAACAAAAAAACCCACAACCAACCAACAAACCAAAACAAACAAAACAAACAAACAAAAAACCAAAAAAACATCAAAATCATATATTATAGATGAGGAGAGGGTTTGTGGACAGGATATGGTAAAAGGGGAGCCATGACTGAATTTCTAGGGTGGACGAGTAGAAAATGGAAAACCCCAATTTGCAATGACATCAGTGTATGGGGAAGGAAGAAGCAACTGAACTCAGAAGCCAAGGTGAGAGAAAAAGATATTTTCGTTATATCCCACAAAATTTGGAGATCATGATTAAGAATAAGTTTTTCATTAGTCCATGTTAAATACATCTTTATTTGGCTGTCAGGGTCATTACAGGTCTGCAGTGACACCACCTCTAGAATAGAGAGGAAGCTGAAGAAAACCGTTTGTGGGTGGATAAGTTTGCAGTATATGTTCCCACTTTAATGCATCTGAGGAGTCAATACAAATGTGTGAAATAATCATCATGCCACTGTCTGAATTGCATGAGACTATTACACTCATCTAGTAGAACTAGAAGGCAGCCTTACACCAGACATCCAGTCCACCCTATCAGCCTGTCACCAGCTGAGAGGCATTCTACAGAAGAACAAATCACACAGACGCCTTTGGCCACACAATTAAGTAAAAGCATACATATTTCTCTGAAAGGACCATAAGACCACTCTGTCTGTGGGTGAGAGATCTGAAGGAATATTTCCTGATGTCTGCTTGTCACTGACATCTGCTGCAGAGCTCTGCCAGAGTGTGCACACTTCAGTCATAGAATCATGGAATCAAGCAGGTTGGCCCAGCCCTCCAAGCTCACCCAACCCAACCTATCCCCCAGCCCCAGCCAGTCAACCAGACCATGGCACTAAGTGCCCCAGCCAGGCTTTGCTTCAACACCTCCAGGGATGGGCACTCCAGCACCTCCCTGAGCAGCCCGTTCCAATGCCAATCACTCTCTGCCAACAACTTCCTCCTAACATCCAGCCTAGACCTGTCCTGGCACAACTTGAGACTAGGTCCAGAAAATGTACCCCGAACCTGAGAGGTGGCTGAAGACGTGTGATGCGTGGTGCAGTAACTGCTGTACCTGAACACTGAGCTTTGTTACTCATCTCTGGAGTGCAATGTCACAAGGAGAGAGCAAGAACAACCAGGGCAAAAAGAAAAAAGAACTGTGGTAAGGTGCAGGTATTTTTGATCACATGTCTTGGCTGGTCTGAGCTTATGGCACATTCTGGAAGGTTAGTCAGAAAGGGAACTTCAAACCCTACCACAGGCTTTCAACCACTCAGCTTTTCTTAAGAGGTTGTGGTCTTCAGCATTTAGTGCTGAGTGAACAGGGATGTACCTGACTCTGGGCTTGGGTGCCAAAGTGTTCTTTTGTGTGCCACCATTCTTCGGATCCTCAAAACCTACCAAAGCCATCAGCTATGATGCAATGGATTCTGTTTCCAGTTGAGAGTGCAGTGTTAGGCCAGGGGCCGTTTCCTCGTAGGGAACTGAGTGTGCTGGGAGAGGAGGCAGGAAGGGAGTGCCTGTGTTTTACTCTGCAGCCTCTTCCTGGGTGTCAAGAAGCAGTAGCACCTTTGGTTGGTGTGCCACGGTTTGTCAGCGTTGCTCTGAACAGATGATGTCTCAGGGCAGGAGCGTTGCATGTGCAGTTCCTTCACAGTGGCCTTCTTGGAAAAGGCTTCTGCTCCCTCTGTTTTTGAAGGACATAATTGTGGGACACCGACCACAGAGTTCTATTCACCATTGCTAATGGATGTTCAAACTTGAGCATACTTGACAGAGTTCTTCTGTTCCTCCCATTTTCCCCAGAGAATTAACTCGCAAGTGACATTAATTAGAGCCCATCTTTCTAATGGGCTCTTCAGTCTCATAGTTACGCTCAGTTCCTCACTTGCTTTACTTTCATACAGTTTCTCTCTTCAGTCTGTCATCTGAGTCAGTGCTACAGTGTTTTGCTCAGCTTGTGGCTTGCCTACTTTTGTCTGTCCTCTTGGCAGCAAAGCAGATGAGTTTTACTTGCACCCTTTTGGCTTGCCAGCTTGTTTCTGGGCAATGAGGCCAGCACTGTGTGCGCTGAATTTTGTAGTGTGAGGTATTAACAGTATCATGGCTGCACCTTCTAAAGTAAAATGTTGGTATCCGTTTTCTGGTGTCTCTAGTAATGTGGCACTCATACAAAATGTGGGATTGCACTTAGTAATGAAGGTGAATCCCTGTCCTGATGGTAACCAGTGTGACAGGACTCTCATAGCAACATCTCACAAATGTGAAGTAGAAAAAAAGAAATAGAAGATCCAGGGCCACAAAGGTACACAGAGGGCTGGAGCAGTTCTGCTCTGAGGACAGGCTGAGAGAGTTGGGGCTCTGCAACCTGCAGAAGAGAAGGCTTCCAGGAGACCTTAGAGTAGCCTCCCAGTATCTGAAGGGGGATCCAAGAAGGCTTGGGAGGGACTATTGACAAGGGCTTGCAATGACAAGACAAGGCAATGAGTTTGAACTGGCAGAGGGGAGATTGAAAGTGGATGTTAGGAGGAAGTTGTTTGCAGTGAGGGTGGTGAGACACTGGCACAGGTTGCCCAGGGAGGTTGTGGCTGCTCCCTCCCTGGAGGGGTTGAAGGCCAGGTTGGAGGAGGCCTTGAGTGCTCTGTACTAGTGGGAGGTGTCCCTGCCTATTGCAGGGGGTTGGAACTGGATGATCCTTGAGGTCCCTTCCAACCTTACCGTTCTAGGATTCTATCTACCAGAAAATACTCCCTATTTGACCTCTTAAATGTGTTGCAATGTATTATCAGTAGCAGATTTCAGACCTGTGAATACAAAAGACCTAAAGCCTCATAAACTCCAAGGTTATGCAAGAGCAGTTCTTTGACTGCTGAATCTTTGTGAGATCTCACAAGCAGCATCCCATAATGCTTCTTGTCATGTAAGAAAATTGCTCTGCTCCAACCAGGGAGAACATTTCCTTTCAATCCCAGAGCGGACAGTGGCTGCTCTTGAGTCACTTCTTCGTTAGAAGCTGATGGTGGGTGTGATATGAGCTATTCCATGCTAATGCAGGCCTATGACCAATCGAGTTCTTGGCTTCTGGAAGTTACACCGAGTTGGTTTCTCCTTACACACCACAAGAAAATCCGAGAGCCGGGAGGGTGCTGCTGGTATTTCTTTGCAGTGTGTTGGAAGCAGAGTTGCGTAAATGTCAAATGATGGTTGCCTCAGCTGCACTGGTCTGTTGTGTAGCAAAATCTTGTGCTTAAATGCAAAAAATCCTGAGAGACCTGTTTGTGCTCCTGCCTCAGGCTCGCGGCCCTCCGGGATCAGGTGGTTCTCGCTGTTCGGCAGGAGTACGTACTGCTCGGGGATCACCTCCTGGCCCTGCAGCCGGGAGACGAAGTTGCCATCATCCCGCCCATCAGCGGAGGCTGAGCCTGGCCAGGTTCCCCTAGGTAGGCATCACTTCATGCTTGGTTTCCTGGAGAGTGTCTTTGTGCACTAACGTATCTCCTGGATTCTGTGTGACGTTCACATCATCTTTTTTTCCCCTTTTGTCCCAGAGATGTGATTGCAGTTCTCTCCCTTCTCCACAGTACTCTTGAGAGAGTATGACCTGCATTTCCTGCTGGAGAGAGCCATTGTCATGACCAGAAACTATAAACTGGTGCACCAAGAGATGGTTAAGACTGTACTGCTTTGAGGCTAATTGGAATATTTTAATGGAGAAAATTATATTATAGGCTGTGAAAGGAAAACACTGTTGATGTCTGCTGCACTCATAGGCTTACTGAGATGTTTAAAAATAAGAACATAAACATGGATAAGACACTCAGGCTTGGAGAGTCTCAGCCTCTCTAGCTTTTCTTGCCTTCTCCTCTCTGCCGAGTAACTTCACTGACCACTCTGCTTCTGACCCCCCTGGCCGACCCTCCAAACACACCTTGCACATAAGGCAGACCCTGGGGTAAGGCAGAGGGGTGGGAAGAAGGTGTAAGGGTGGTTGGGAGCCCCTCCTGGGGTCTCTGATTTCTGGGAGGGGAATTGTGTTTCTGTATTCCCTTTAACTTGTCTATAACTATTCCTGTCTGTTGTGTCTGTCTCTGCTTGTACATTGTGCTGAGCTGTAAATAGAACTTCAGTCCTCAACTTCCAGCCAGCTGAGCCTGGGGGATTTTACAAATTGTAGGGGGGCAGGGAGCTCCCAAACTATCACAAAGACATAGGCAGTAAATGGAAGATAACTGCCAGTGGGGTCAGGCATTGTTTTGAATTCGGGTTTTAAGTCTTACTACTTTATTGTATTTGTTTCTGTCTGTTAGTAGAAACCTGAGTTTCCTGAATAGGATAATGAAGAAAAACCTCTTGCTTCTTTTTAACAGAAAAGACAATCTAGGAAAACAGACTGCTGCTTAAAAGTAACTTTTTTGTTGCTGCCAAAGGAATAGGTGTCCTTAGAACAGACAAATCTCTTCACTTGCTCTCAAGTGCCACTCCATGTATTTACTGCAGCTTGTTCCATTCCTGCTGCCTTTCCTCCTCATTCTCAGTTGGGTTGATGACATGTTTCTACTCAGGGAAGTTACAATTGTCTCCTTTATCACTGAAATCAATAGTGTGAGGTCCTGAACATCCTGGAGAGCTTATTGGATTTCAGCACTGGAACTCTAACCTGTGTTCATTGGAAATCTGTCTTTTTAAACTGCATTTGATTTCAGAATGAGAGGGAGGAGTGACTGATAGTCCATGCTGGTTGATTTGTACTGTTAAACTGGAGCCTCAAACCTGTTCCGGTTTCGTCCTACAGGGCCAGGTTTTCCAAACAGGAAGGAGCCTGTGTGCATTAAAACCCCAGTCACTGCTGGGTCATTTCAGTCCGTATTCACTCAGTCAATGTTCTCTCAGCAAGTCTGCTGAGAAGTGATTTGCCATGGAGACTGGTCTCTTGGGGTGACATTGTAGATGGTACATGCTCTCTCCATAAACTGGGACATCAGGACTGAATAAAAAGCAGTTGGCCAATGCTAATATAGCCAGAAACAACAACTGAGTCTGTTTGGTTTCAACTTTTCTAGTGATCTATGGGTGAAAGCGAAGATGTGCCAAAAGATTTTATCAAGCTCAAGTCTGAAAAGCTCTCTGTGGATGAAGTGTCAGAGCTGGTCATTTCACCATATTGTGGGGCAGTGTCTCTTTTCATTGGTGAGTTTAGTGTTTCTGAAGCTGGGTCTCTGAATGTGTTAATTGTGTAATAAATGCAACCTAGATTGTCCACACTCATGCTAAGAACTTATGCTTCTCAACTAAATTCCTGGACCAAACCCAGGATGTTTAGAAAACAGATTCTGAATTACTTAGAACAAGACTGTGGCAATCCTCAAACAACTGTAGTGGGACAAAGTGGTGAGAAGCTCCCCTGCTGATGGGGCTATCTTATGGCTAAACAGAACAGCAGCTCTGGAGTACAGGGCTTCCTGGGAGATATCCTGCCATCCTTGGGCACACCTTGTTCAAAGTGGGAATTGAGATGTGTGAGAATTCTTGAAATTCAGATCTTGTTTGAAAGGAAAGTACAGTTTTACCCATGGGCTAGTGAAAGTCGAGGCTGATATGTCTGTCCCATTGCTTAATGCACCCAGTAAAAATCTTGAAAGCCATTTGTGCCTAAACCTCAGTGTTACTTGGTTCCTAAACACTGAGTGCTTAAACACTGCATGGGCAAATGCAGTAATAGCATCTTAGTAGTTTACTGCAGAAGAGGCTCCAGCCCTGGGCATTGCAGACTGCAGACTTGTGTAAACCAATTTTTAACAATTTGGTAATTATTAAAGATCCCTCTTCTTCAGAAAAATCTCACCTCACAGCCATGAGCAGGGGAGGTTGTTTATAATTGCATAGTAACTGACCTTGACCATAGCAGCAGATCCTGAGTTTTGGTCATTATGTATATAGAATCATAAAATCAGAGAATGGTAAGGTTGGAAGGGACCTCAGGCATCAGCCAGTTCCAACCCCCTGCGATAGGCAGGGACACCTCCCACTAGCACAGGTCACTCAAGGCCTCATCCAACCTGGCCTTGAACCCCTCCAGGGAGGGAGCAGCCACAACCTCCCTGGGCAACCTGTGCCAGTGTCTCACCACCCTCACTGCAAACAACTTCCTCCTAACATCCAGTCTAAATCTCCCCTCTGCCAGTTTAAACCCATTGCCCCTTGACCTGGCATTCCCAGACCTTGTCAATAGTCCCTCCCCAGCCTTCCTGGAGCCCCCTTCAGATCCTGCAAGGCCACTCCAAGGTCTCCTGGAAGCCGCCTTTTCTGCAGGTTGCAGAGCCACAACTCTCTCAGCCTGTCCTCACAGCANAGGTGCAGGACCTTACACTTGGCCTTGTTGAATGCCATGAGGTTGGCCTGGGCACAGCTCTGCAGCCTGTCCAGGTTCCTCTGGATGGATCCCTGCCCTCTAGCAAGTCGACTGTGCCACACAGCTTGGTGCCATCTGCAAACTTGCTGAGGGTGCACTGATTCCTCTGTCCATGGCACTGACGCCAGCAGTGAGCCCTGAAGGAGCCACTTGGCACTACACTGTGATATAATAGTTTATATGTTCATAATAGAAATAGCATTTTTTCTGTTTATTTACCCCTTGCTTTTGGTTGATAAATCCTTTGTATCTAGGCACCACAAGAAATAACTTTGAAGGGAAGAAAGTGGTTCGCTTAGAATATGAAGCATACACCTCAATGGCAGAGACTGAAATAAAGAAGATCTGCAGAGATATCAGACAGAAATGGCTGTCAGTCAAACACATTGCAGTGCACCACAGGCTTGGGTATGTATGGCCAGACCACATTCCTCTCTAAGTGTGTTATTAATCCTTGTCTGGTGCCTGGCTGTGCTTGCTTGCACAGTTACAGGAGATGCAGGAGTCATCACTAACTGTAATCACAGAATCACAGAATGGGAAGGCTGGAAGGGACCTCAAAGCTCAGCCAGTTCCAACCCCCTGCCACAGGCAGGGACACCTCCCACTAGTACAGGTCACTCAAAGCCTCCTCCAGCCTGGCCTTGAACACCTCTTGGGAGGAAGCATCCACAACCTCACTGGGCAACCTGTGCCAGTGTCTCAGCACCCTCACTTCCTCCTAAATGCAGTGCAATGCAGTAATGCAGTGACAGTAGCCACTGTCACACTCTCAATAAGTTTCAGAACCAACCTGGAGTGGTTTCAGAGTTCCCCCCCACCCCCAACTAAATTAACCAGACTAACTCAGCCATCTGGAAGTTAAGGAAGGAAGCTTTATATTTACAGCTTAGCACAATTTGCAAGCACATACACATAACACAGTACAGATATTTACTGCTGTATACAGTAATATACAAGTTAAAAGTAATACAGAAATGCAAAACCCCTCCCTACAGCCAGAGTGCCCAGGAGGGGCACCCAACCACCCTTCCACCTTCTTTCCACCCCCTCCCTTATCTCAGAATCTCCCTTACTTGCAGTGTGAGCTGGAAATGTCAGCAAGGGATGTTAGAAGCAGAATGGTTAGTTGTCAATGTGCAGGGTCAGGCAGAAGAGTTAATAGGGCAACAGCCAGGCAGAGACTGACTTATCTTTGTGCCCTTGTTTTTAAATGTCCCAGCAGAACTTATGGCCAATATGTATATCACCTTACTTTCTTTTCACAGCCAATAATCTAATTTCTCTCATTATAATATCCCAATTAGCCTCAAACCAACACAATGCCATAAAAAAAAAAAATGTCTGTGTTGATAGTGTTTGTTGGAGTCCAGATTTAACCTGCAGGGTCATTGGTGGTGGTGTGGTGGTCTGAAAGCAGGGATTAGGGACTGAGATTGCATTCCAGGGAAAGGATATTGATTTGTTTTGTTTTTTCTTAAAAATGTGACATTGGCAGCACTTTGTTTTTCGTTCTGTCTTCTACTGAGGTGCCACAGAATGTTCTTATTGTCAGATTGAAGGCAAATTAAACCACAGGGAGCCCTAAAGCTTAGACTGTTCTTCGAGTCTTGGGTAAGCATGTCCTGAAATGCTAGTGCTTGGTGTCTCTTGGGTCTCCATGGAGAAATCTCTTAGATTTCTCAATGAAACTTTCAGGATTTGCAGAGTTTGTTGCAAATGCTGCTTTTATTTTCTCTCAGCAGGAGTTCAGGGGCTGATGAGAAATGGTAATGCTAGCTCTGAGAGGTACTTTCCTTAGGTTTCCTCTGTATTCTTCAGAGAGAATGATTCTCTTTAGGGCAGGTCAAGGCATTAGAACTTACATTTTTCCTACAAACTGTTTGCCAGAGCAGGCTTACTATAGAGGAAGGTTGGGAGGCAGCTTTTGGAAATAGTGCACTTGTGAGAAGGAAAACAAATCTAAATTATATTTCTGTTTAGTTTTGAAACAACAGACCAAACAGGAAGAACTTCCAATTTGAAGTCAGAATTTGTCAAAAATCAAGTTTCATTGCAAAATCTGTGTAGTGTGAGGCACTTAATTTCTTCTTTCACAGGTTCCTGTGAAGTGATACCCTCCATTTCCAGACAAGAACTTGGTGTTCTTGACCTGTTAATTATTAAGCCAGCTTTTAATGAGTTTCCTGTGCATTGTTGCAAGTTAGCAGTTTTCCTCTCTTAATTCCATAGACTGTGTTAGAAAAAAAAATACCCCAAAGAATGGAAGAAAAGAGCCTGTGTCTGGTGGGATTATTTATTCTGCAGTGTGGAATTCTCACATCTGGTACTGATTCTGGTTGTGGCTTTCTTTCTTTTAAAAAGTGTATAATCTTTAGGACGTGGCTTGACACTTGCTCAGTATGAATGAGTCAGGAGAGCATGTGGCCAGAATATTGATGTGACATGGCCACAACTTTTGAGTCTTCTTCATGTGAAGCATTAGCTAAAGCTGCTGTTCTTCTTTTCACCCTAGTGTGGTTCCAGTGACTGAAGCAAGTGTAATTATTGCAGTCTCCTCTCCACATAGAACAGAATCCCTTGAAGCTGTAACATACTGCATCAATACCTTGAAAGCATCTGTCCCAATATGGAAAAAGGTATGTCTGGGGACAAATTTAATTTTAGGCTCGTGCCAGAGTCTTAGACATCTGGGCTAAATGCTGCTGCTGCTCTTAAAGGAAGCAGCTGAAGCATTACAGGCAGCAGTTGCTTCTGATGTGATGGCAATATTTAGCACCAGTGAGTTCCCTCTAAGGTAACCAGGCCGATCTGCAGAAGGTTGGGCACCTGGAAGGCTCTCCTTTGCCTGTGCTGTCCAGCACCTCTTCATTTAGCACCACCTTTGGGTTAAAGTGAAGGAGGCCTGAGCTCTCTTGAGTACCAGTAGACAGTTATGCACAGGCTTCTGGAAGAACTTTTTGAGTCAGTTTTGCTTTGGACAGTCTTCCAGTTTGCAAGTAAACGTGGTATTGGTTGTCTTTCTGTTTTCCCTTCATCCCTGTGGCCTTAAGGCAGCACAAAGCATGAAGCAGCAGCACACACTGAAGGGATGAGCAGAGGTCCCACACAGCAGTGTGTGGAGAGATCAGCCCTGGTCCAGAGCTGCGTTGTGTAAGCACAGCCTTGAACGTCACGAGCGTTGCCTTCGCCTTCTCTCCCAGGTGGAGCTTCACCTGTGGTGTATTGGTTTGAGTTAAGCTTCCCAGGGGACTCAGAATATATCTAACAGAAACCAATAATCATAGAATCATAGAATGGGAAGGTTGGAAGGGACCTCAAGGATCATCTAG
>VWZE01018397.1:14035-30293 GCA_013396675.1 Eubucco bourcierii
AGGGAGCAGCCACAACCTCCCTGGGCAACCTGTGCCAGTGTCTCACCACCCTCACTGCAAACAACTTCCTCCTAACATCCGCTTTCAATCTCCCCTCTGCCAGTTCAAACCCATTGCCCTTGTCCTGGCATTACAAGCCCTTGTCAATAGTCCCTCCCCAGCCTTCCTGTAGCCCCCTTCAGATCCTGGAAGGCTTCTCTAAGGTCTCCTGGAAGTCTTCTCTTCTGCAGGCTGCAGAGGCCCAACTCTCTCAGCCTGTCCTCACAGCAGAGCTGCTGCAGCCTCTGAGCACCTTGGTGGCCTCCTCTGGACTGGCTCCAACACTTCCATGTCCTTCCTGTGCTGGGGGCTCCAGAACTGCACACAGGACTCCAGATACACATACACAGTTGGAGAACAGCCCAACTACCTGCCTGGACACCCCTTGGGCACAGCCTGGGCTGTTGCCAGCTGACACAGTATTAACCTCTTCCCTGCTCCCAGTCCTAACCCTACCAATACCCCAAACAATGGTCGGTGCAGGAGCAGTAAAACAAAGCAAATGTAAACTATACCCCAAGGTTAGTAACTTTTTAGTAGCAATAGTGCTCCACTTGCCCTGTCTCACAGAACCATTTTTACTGTTAGAAATTTGGTGGCTTTTTATGATGAAGTCACAGCGACAGTGGACAAGGGAAGGGCAACTGATGGCATCTACCTGGACCTGAGTAAGGCATTTGACTCTGTCCCACATGGCATCCTGGGCACCAACCTGGAAAAACATGGACTGGATGTGTGGAGCACTGCTGGGTAAGGAATTGGCTGGATGGTGGCACCCAGAGAGTGGTGATCAAGGGCACAATGTCCACCTGGAGACCAGTGCCAAGTGGTGTCCCTCAGGGGTCAGTGCTGGCACCAGTGCTGTTTAACATCTTTGTCAGTGACATGGACAGAGGAATGGAGTGCACCCTCAGCAAGTGTGCAGATGACACCAAGCTGTGTGGCACAGTCACTTGCTAGAGGGCAGGGATCCATCCAGAGGGACCTGGACAGGCTGGAGAGGTGGGCCCAGGCCAACCTCATGAGATTATATAAGGCCAAGTGTAAGGTCCTGCACCTGGGTAGGCACAATCCCAAGCACAACTCCAGGCTGGGTGGGGAATGGCTGAGAGCAGCCCTGAGGAACAGGCCCTGGGGGTGTGGGGTGATGAAAAGCTCAAGATGAGGCTGCAGTGTGAGTGCAGCCCAGACAGCAACTGTGTGCTGGGCTGCAGCAAGAGCAGTGTGGGCAGCAGGGCAAGGGAGGGGATTGTGCCCCTTTGCTCTGCTCTCCTCAGACCCCACCTGGAGTCCTGTGTGCAGTTCTGGAGCCCTCAGCACAGGAAGGACATGGAAGTGTTGGAGCGGGTCCAGAGGAGGGCCACAAAGATGATCAGAGGGCTGGAGCAGCTCTCCTATGAGGACAGGCTGAGAGAGTTGGGGCTCTTCAGCCTGGAGAAGAGAAGGCTTCGAGGGGACCTGATAGTAGCCTTCCAGTATCTGAAGGGGGCCTACAGGAAGGCTGGGGAAGGATTATTTACAAGGTCCTGCAATGACAGGACAAGGGGCAATGGGCTTAAACTGGCAGAGGGGAGATTTAGACTGGATGTTAGGAGGAAGTTGTTTGCAGTGAGGGTGGTGAGACACTGGCACAGGTTGCCCAGGGAGGTTGTGGCTGCTCCCTCCCTGGAGGTGTTCAAGGCCAGGTTGGAGGAGGCCTTGAGTGAGCTGTGCTAGTGGGAGGTGTCCCTGCCTATGGCAGGGGGTTGGAACTGGATGATCCTTGAGGTCCCTTCCAACCTTCCCACTCCATGATTCTATGAAATCCCTTCATTACAGTAATATGGACACACTGTGTTTCCAGGTTGGGTGTAACACTCTGCCAGTGACAGACTTGGGTTAGCAGTAACATGGCAAACCTGTAACTACTTCAGGATGTCTGGACATGATTAATTTGAAGGAGTTTTTGGCTGTGTAATTGTATGGTGCTGCATGAAAAAAGGACAAAGAAAGAAAACCCAGTGCCAGCAATTAGAACCATAGAATCAGGGAGGTTGGAAGAGCCCTCCAAGCTCACCCAGCCCTTTGCAGTCAACCAGACCATGGCACTAAGTGCCCCAACCAGGCTTTGCGTTAACACCTCCAGGGATGGGCACTCCACCACCTCCCCGGGCAGCCCATTCCAATGCCAGTCACTCCCACAGACACTACAAGTTTACAAGACAACAAATTATAAGGCTAATTAGGTTTATTAGTTTGAGTTTAGACCTGTTAGGATTCACAGCTGGTGGGATGGGTTACTTTTCCAAGGAAAAGTGTCTGCTGAAGGTTCTGCAGTTTATATATGCATTTATATTAGCAATTGTAAATCATTTTTTTCTGCTGTTACTGTTGTTTTGAAACGGAGTTAAAAAGAGACTGGCACAATGGGTCTGTTCCCAGTGGGAGCTGTGGGCTTCCTGTCTGAGCAAGGTGGTTTTTACTTACAGTGTTGTGCCACGGCAGTGCTTAGATGTCAGGCTTTCCAAGTCCCAGTGTGTGTGGCACTTCTAACTCACGCTGAGACGCAGTTTCACCCCCTCCTCGTTATTGGTGTGGACAGGATGGGTCTCGAGGAAGTAAGGTAAAGTGAAATGATTTGCTCGTTTTTCACTGCATCACTTTTTAAGCCTCAGAGGTATAATCCATTTGATGGTATCTGCAGTAAAAACCTACAAACAGTTGCTGTCTGCCCAAAACTAAAATGAGGGAAATAGTAATGATCCTTTTTCCCCCAGTGATCTCAGTCAGTTTTAGTGATGTTTACTCTCTGGTTTAAGTATACCCCAGTGAAAGGTACAACTTTGTGCAGAAGCATCGTTCAGCTGTGTGGTGCTAAGTGTCCTCAGTGGCAGTGAGTCCTCTTGCAGGACTGCAGCTGCCCCTTGTGTGTTTACATGTATGAAGCCTCCAAACCACCTGGGCCCTTTTATGTAGGCAAAGCTGAGCAAGCTCAAAGTTGACCTCTCCTTGGAGACTGGGAGAAGGTCTCTGCCATTTGAATGTCACTTCCAGACATAAACTGTACAGGATCCTGAGTACTTTCTCTGATTATTGTTTTTAGAAAAGAAAGAAACAGAACTTTGTGGTGTTCACTTTCACACCTTCGTGTTTGCTGTGCAACTGTGTTCTAACTCCAAAAAGAGGGGAGGAAAAAAAAAAGTTATCTTGCCTTGTAGTGGATGCTGTATGAGTGAAGTAAAACCTTTACTAGGTATTGCTTGTGCACTGGTGCTGTGCTCCGGTACAGAAGAGCAGTGGTAGGTAGAACAGTTACATTGTACTTGGCACCTTACCATATGGGGCAATTCCTGTGCTGTACTAGAGCCTCTCTAGTACTGCACTCTCCTGGAAGCTTTTATCCAGGGTGACCTTAAATGCACCATTCCATCAGCAATGCAGCTGGGAAGAAGGATGCAGAAAAGAAGAGAAAGAGTAATTGTGTACTTCCCCACAGTGACCAGGAACAATGAATGGAAGAGATGCTGTACTGAGTCACAGCTGAGTGTTACAATGTGTATGCTGCCATGGTCGAAACAATGAAATGTCATTTTGTGTCCCTAGCTGTGCGTGAGGCAAGCACTGCTTTGTTCTGGAACAATGATGTATCAGTCTTGTGTAACTTTGGGCTCTTCAGCTGGCAATGAAAAGCGAAATGGAAATGCCCTTAGGAGGGATGATGTGCATAATGAGAGGTAACTCACTGCAACTGCAACTCCATACTCCAAGCACAGTGTTCCAGCTCCCTCTGTAGGGCTGCCCTCTCTGCTAGGACAGTATCATCCCAAGAGGATGAATTACTCTGTGTGAAGACATCTGCCCATGGCTGTATGGACTGACCACGAAGTGCTTCCAAATTTCCAGGCTGTGTCTAATGGTGTGTCAGAGAGAGGTGTGGGGGCTATGTCCTGGGTTCCATACGTGCAGAACTGGGTCGATGGACGAGGGCTACCTTGTGCACTAGCGAGGTCCACGAGTGTGATGTGCAGCTGCAGCTCAGCAGAGAATGCAGTCCTGGCTGGCTGGGACAAGTCCAGCTGTTCCCTGCCTTAGCTATAGGGGAGGGTAACCCCATCCTTCCGTGGCTCTTCCAGCATGCTCCAAAACCAGTGGCTCAAGGTGCAGACAGATGATCCTGGGAACAGATGCTGGAGATGAGGAGCGGTCATTGTGTGATTGTTTCAGAGGTTTTTCCACCTGAGGGGAGTTTGCGGAAGGGAAGAGCCAGACCTTCACCTGAAAAGGTGTCTTGGTCTTGACTGGCAGCATTTGAATATGCCAAGCTGCTGCAGAGTCTGTATGCTGACATTGCTTAATTTTAGGAGGTTTGTTTTCCCATTTTGATCTTTCCTTTTGCTTTGTTCTCAAGAGCAGCTCAGCCGGCTACTACTATAAAGGCAGTAACTGTTGGATTGCCGTGAAATGAGCAGCCGGAGGGGGCCGGGGCCGTGCCGTAAGGAGCCTACCCAGGAGGTGGCAGCCGAGAGACAATTGTGTGGGCGCAGTGGCTGCCAGGTTGCCCAGGTGCTCACTTCGGCTGTCGCTCGTCAAAGTTCCACCCTTGCACACGGGAGCGAAGCCCTTAGATTGCTGAACTCCAAGCTGGAGCTTTGTTACTTCTCTCGGCTCCCTTTTCCCACAGCTGTCCAGGGAAGCTGCGGCTTTGTAGACCGATGTGTTTGTTTGCTCCATCAAAGACAGTGAACGGACAAAAAGTGAGAACTATTAATGAAGTGAAAAATCATCTGTAAAAGCTGACAGTGCTACCCCTTGTCCCTGAAATAGCACTGAAAACTTGATCTTGAGTTCTTCCCTTAAGTGTCCTGTGGAAGAGAGAGTTAAGAATGGACTGATGACTGTAAAACAGTTTCTCCGAGTTCCTTAGGGCTGTTCATAAAAAAAACCAACCAACCACACAATCTGATCAAAGGTTGCTAAAATTAGCATCTTGACCTATCTTTCAGAAGTTCTGTTTTGAAACATTTCAACTATTTCAAGAGGCAAAACTCATCCAAACTCAGTTTTAAAACTGCCAGCGCAGCAAAGCCTGCGACAGCATACACATAACTGATGACAATGAGGGCAGAAAGGTTAACCTAAGGGGCAAGACTCGTGTAAAGCTGTGAAAACAGGTGCTCTTCATCACCTTTAAAGGCGACAGGGACTTCAGGCAGCTTTGGAGATTCTGAGATGCATTTCTCACACCATTTTCTTTAGTCTCTGTAAGCTTTTGCTGCACCTGGGTTTTGGGTACACACGAGTCAGTGTGTGAGGGATCTGCAGGACGCCACCGCCGGGCACCTCCAGGTGAGGGTTGCTTGGGTTTGTGTTGCAGACAGGCTGAAGAGGGTAGCCTGAATGTCCATGTGCTGCTGTTACAGGTGCAGAGGGGTGGCCCTGGCTGGTGTGCATGTGGTAGGTACTGCCGTGGTTATTTTCCTGTTCACAGTCAAGTTCTTCTTTTCCTTCCTGTCCCACCATGCTCATACCGAAATGTCACATTCTGCTGTTCCAGTGTGTGCTGGGAGTGTCTGGAGCTGGTGCAAGCAGGTGCTGCTGGTGACCAGTCCTGTACACACTTAGGGCATGAGAGCAGCTGAAGACAGTGTGATTTTAGGTGCCAGAGTTTAAACCCTGTATTTACAGGGAGGCCTGTAAGGTTTTCATGCCAAAAATTCAACCAGAGCTATACCTACTGGCAGTGTGATGACTGCAGCCTATGAAACTTAAAGTGGAGCTTCTTTGCATACCTGTTGGGAGTCGTCTCCTTAATAAGGTTTTCAGACAGCCCTACTTAGCCACATTTTAGGCAGAGCTTTTCCTGTGGCCTTCCTTCACTTTAGGATGCTGTTTAAAAACAGAGGAGTCTGTGTTCAGCAATATTCTTGTGTGTTTTTATTTAGCAATGCTGTTAGGCACCACATGACACAGGCCCTGCTCCCACAGAGCTTACACGCTTGCTTTCACCAGTCAGCTTGGTTACAAACTCACTCATACAGCCCAGGTCTGTACACAGGCTGATGTGAAACTAACTCTGACTCTGGACTTTGTGCTTCTAGAAATCAGTGAATAGATTTCAACACAGGAGCTGGACATAACTAGAGTTTCCCAAAGGTGTTCCTGACTTCTCTGGTGGCAAGCAGAAACAGAAGCACCTGCTGAAGCTCAGTTACTTCAGAAGGTTCTTTCGCTTGTGCTGGTTTGAAAACAGTAAAATTGATTTAGAAAAAAAAAACAAAACCAAAAAAGACAACCAACCCCTTGAGCATAACACAAAATATACACAACATTTCCAGCATTAGTTGCAGCTGTGCCAACTTAAAAGTGCAGTAGACTCACCCATGACAAAAACTAGACGTTTAAGTACTAATTCTGACAGGAAAATAAGATAGTAACTGGAAGTGGTTAGGATACAGCAACCTGACCCATCACTATGCCTTCCCTTTGCTTTGGGAGGAAGTATTCTGTGCAGGCTGGCAGGGGGAAATCCTGTGAAGGCTTCTGAGTTGCTGCTACCAGACTGTTAAACTGTTATCCCCAAAGACGCTGATGTCAGATACTGACTTGCACCTCCCACCGAAGGAGGACATCTGGCTGCGTGCCTGAACTTCCCTTGCCAGCAGCACCAGCAGAGAAGGACACTGCCATCTGCTGTGCTGTCAGATGCCTCCTCTGGCCTGCTCTCTATGACCCTGGCTATGGAAGGAGCTCCCACACAGGTAGGTGTGAGAGTTTTGTGTTCTACAAGAATTGAGGCAGACAGGTTTTTACCTTTACTGTCAGAGCATCTGCCCTCAGATCTTAGAGTTACAAGTCAGAAGTTATCATTTAGCTTTATGCAATTACTTTTTTTTTTTTCCCAAAAAAAAAAAACCAACTCTCAAAAAAAAAAAAACCCAAAAAAAAAAACCCCAACAAACCAAAACCCCCAACTTCGACAGCTGAAAGAACAGCCTGGATTGTTTTTCTGAATATTAAAAGCCCCCAGCTGGGGGACAGGACATGTCAAGGTCACAATACATCCAAAACACGTACAAAAAGTACACCGAGCGCAATCCAGCTGTTACTTGACAAAGAGGTGGTTGGCTCCTGGTAGATTACTGATTAAAAAGACTTGAGTAGAACTTTCAGGCATGGTCAAGCCTAACTTTTGAAGAGTGTCTCAGAAAATAATCTGAAAGGTGCCTCCAGTCTAGATTTGTGACAAAGAAATCCTGACTTCAGGTTCTGAGTAAGGCACATTGAGACGTTTTACTGTTCAAACAGTTAGTTGGAACCAGCCTCACTTGCATGGCAGCATATACATAAGGACAGCTGCTCACAAGCATAACTGCCAGCCTGAAGAGACAAAGGCCAATTCCCCTGACTGCCACCAGCCTTGCAGCACAGGCCTGGTTTATAGAATCATAGAATGGTAAGGTTGGAAGGGACCTCAAGGATCATCTAGTTCCAACCTCCTGCCATAGGCAGGGACACCTCCCACCAGTACAGGTCACTCAAGGCCTCATCCAACCTGGCCTTGAACACCTCCAGGGAGGGAGCAGCCACAGCCTCCCTGGGCAACCTGTGCCAGTGTCTCAGTTCCAGTTTAGACTGAGGTGTCACTAAAACCAGGTGGTGTACCAGCATGGGTAAACTTGAGGTGTGTAACCAACCCCGAGTCACCCGAGCGTGCTCAGAGCTCCTTCCACTAGGGCAGGTTACTGCATAAAACCTAAGTTAGCTTCACTGAGATATGAACATGTGGGACCAAATGAAATGTGACAGGTAAGGAGGTCATACTGAACTTTGGTCTCCTGGAGGGCACTTGAGATGCTAAAAAACAAGTACAGTAAACAGTTTACAGAGCTCAAATCTCCATTGTCCTCTGTCCTAACATGCACACTTCCTCGGTCATTATCCCCTTTAGTTCACTTCATGATCTCAGCCTTGCAAAATCATTCAGTACAGAATTACAGGCAAGCTCTTGACTATCTTCCCCATTAGTGTCAAAAGCTGGACTGATGTCACAAGGCCTGAGAGCACAGAGCCTGCTGCAACAGCAGCAGTAGTGCTTCTCAAGCTGCAAACTGAAGCTGGAGCGTAACGCTACAGAGAACATGGTGTGATTATGAAATGAGTTATGTTCTTAGAGAGGAAGTGTGCAGAAGGTACTCAGACAGAGCATTTGGCAGTGTTTCCCCAAAACAACACACTCCAGTAATTTAGCTGTGACCTTAGTGCAAGGAATATGGTGAACTTTTCAACCAGTTTGCCCATCCAGTTGTCCTGCTGCACCCAGACAGATATCTTCACATGGAGTTCCTATAGCTTAGCTAGGACAAAGGTTTGCTGGTGCAAATTATTTCTCTAAAACAATAAGGATGGAGCTAGTCAAGGAAAAAAGTGTTGTTTTTTTGTTTTTTGTTTTTTTTTCTCCCGGTCTGGAAGTAATATTCACCACACATTCATCATCAACTTAATAGAAAATGTCCTTTACACATATGGTACTTGTCAACTGAATTACGAACTGGTGCTTCTCCACAATCATCTGAAATCAGTTGCTCTGTTTGACTCTGCAGTGGATCAGGAGAAGAGCTGCTGGCACAATATGTTACTGTAAACTCCGGACCTGCCAGTTCTAAGGGCTAAGTCTGCTTGAAAGGCAAAAAAATTTACAAGAAAAGGCACTATAAATCATTTCTGAAAAAAAACAAACAGCAACCCAACAACAAAAAAACCCCAAACTGTCCTGCAGTTACTCTTATAATAGAGTAGAATCTATAAAATATTTTCATCTATAACAAGACACTTCCATTAAAAACATATAAATGTTACTAAGCTTTAAGGCACTCCAGCTGAAGAAACAACTGGATGGCAACTACTGTTGGTGGCTCAGATCTCTCTTTATCCACGTAACTCATCCTCTTCAGTCTTTGTCCCTTGTGAGCTCTGTGATTTCATCGACGTCCTCTATGTCCTGTGTCATCTTCTCATACTGCCTCTTGAAGAAGCCAAGCTGTGAGAGGTATTAAAGCGAGACCACACCGTGCTGGGTCAGTGACAGTTGTAATTTCTCACCCAAGCTGAACAGAGTGCTGGCAGAAACGCAGGTTTGTGTGCACAGACCTACAGCGTTTGACCTGTAAGCAATTCCTGACTCTAAAATAAGAGGGAGCTGTGCCTTAAGCTCCCGCCTGGTGCAACTAAATGCCAAAGTGGCAATGCTGAGTAGCCAGTTGTCTCCCTGACAAGACACAGGCATCCCCGCGCTGCCCTGGTGTGCCAAGGAGCCCATTAAGCACCCATGTCCTGGCATATAAAAAAGTCCTTTGATCTCCTTTTAATGTAGGTATTTTTTGTGAATGACTTTTTTGCCCTTCTCTTCCCTTCTCTGTTTGGTTTCCTCTTCCTCCTCTCTTCTGATCCCCAGCATTGCCCACAGGGAATATCATGGGAGTTCAGAGCCCAGCTGGAGCGTGAGGGGAGGAGGCATGCGGTGTCAAAAGGAAAAATGTAAATGCCACCGCCCCCGTTTTGAACCATTGGAAACTCATTTATCACATGGATGTTGCCAATCTCTGTGGGGACCAATTTCATAATTCTGACTTGCAAAGCTCTCCCAAATTTTCCCATCAACGGTGCAATGTCAGTGCAGCGTTCTGCATGCCGCCAAACCGCCTATGTGGTTTTGCTCGGAAGAGGCTTCCCAAAGGAAGCAGCACAAATGAACCTATCCCTTTACTGATCTTCTTTTTTTCAGAACATGAGCACCTACTTACTTTCCACAGAACAGCAACCAGTGCTAACAGCAAGAGGAGTCCAGCCAATATGCTGCCAATCACGACGCCGACTGGAACCTCAGCTTTCTCATCTGGCTTCATGATTGTAACTGGGATCTGAAAGCAGAGAGATGTGCTATGGGTTAATCTTAACTGGGCATGGAGCAGGGTTTGTCAACCAAATACCTCGCTAATCAGGAACAGTTGGGCTGCACACCTTCCAGATCAGTGTCTGGAACAGGGCAGGCAATGGCAACCCTGTCACTGGTGTCTGCAGGTACCTGGCTGCATGGTCCTGGCACACAGCAGCGCCAGCTGAGGATTAGCAGCCCTCATCTTGCCCATACACGATGGTCAACTGCCTGTCAGCTTTCTGCCTCTCCAGTGACAGGAGGTCTTTTAGAGTTCTTCCTACAGTACACACCATCACTAGGCAAACCAGACATGCTTAGATGCCTGCAAGGAATAGCCTGATATAGAGCCCCAGATGCTCACCACAGACTTCAGCTGCACCGTCTGCAGAAGAACTGCTTCCAGCTGGGTGTTGTCAGAGCCCTGTTATCAGTAGCTGGTAGCTGTAGAAGGCAATACTAATACATGGGGGCCAGAATCCATCATGCACTCAGTGCACTTGTTGAAGCTTCTCCCCTCCTGCTGAGCAGGTACCCTCTGTCTCCTTTGCCTGCTTCTGAGAAACCATTAATATCTTGGCAGATCTCCTCACATTAATCTGTTCTTCTGAGTTAAATGCACAAACTTGCTGTAAGATGTATGGGTCAAAGAGGAGTGTTTCTATGCCTCCTGAACTACAGGCAGTACCAGAAAGCTCCCAGAGCAGCACACGGTGTCTGGAAGTTAAGTCTTCAGCTGCTACTCTATCTAGCTGGATTGAGTATGACCAACTACATAGTTAACAGACAACACAGTTGCTCAGGGAAACATTGCTGTAATATTTATGAGCTGTCAGATCTTTGGATTTAATCTCAGAACTACATGCATTAAGCATAAAGATTTTTCTTTTTCCTTCCTGAAACACGATAAAAGAAGTCATGTTGGTTTACTTTCTCAGAGTTGGTTGCTCAGAGCATTTGTCTGGTGTAATTTAATCTTGAGCTTTCTGGGAAACTTGCACCGGACTGACTTCTCGGTGATTTAGGTCACTGCAGCTGGAAGGCTCCAGTGTGGTACTAGGTGTGGCTAGGTATATTCATTTCACTGAGGCAAATCTGACTTTGTGTGTTTTCTAACCAAATGGCCATCATGATGATTATAGCAGGTTAACTTTCTGTTCTCCAGCTGGCAGGCCTTTCCAACTTGGAAAAAACTCTGAGAGCTTTTACGCACAGACACCTCAGCATCTTCTCCATACAGCATCACAAGGCAGTATTAATGCATTTGG
This sequence comes from Eubucco bourcierii, assembly GCA_013396675.1. Classification (NCBI taxonomy): domain Eukaryota; kingdom Metazoa; phylum Chordata; class Aves; order Piciformes; family Ramphastidae; genus Eubucco; species Eubucco bourcierii. The sequence goes on from VWZE01018397.1 coordinate 25,253, forward strand.
CCACACAGCAATCCAGCTGGTCCAAACTAAAGACCCAGTTTCACAGATCTGTGCAGTTTGCCTACTAATGCTTTCTCCAGCAGATGAACCATGAAGTGGCACTGCTGGAGAGGTAAATTGATAGCTAAGAACAAATAAATATCTTCCCTGAAGTCAAACTGTGGCTGGGATTCACTTCATGTACTGTTATATCTGCAGTATAGCTCCCTGGCTTCAAGTGGAGAAGGACAGGCACTTGACAGCCTAATTCACTCTGCTAATTTTCAGGATCACTCGTAGGGTGAGATGAATTTCATCTCAGGAATACTTCTTTTTTCTGTGGATGAGGGCTGACTTTGATGTGGATGACTAATGCAGATGCTTGGTTGGATGAATCCTGCCACCCTTATCTACAATAATAGTGTGTATGAAAATAAACTCAGACTGATTGTTGCCCCAAGGAAGTGTGAAGGGCCAAGACTGGGTATGACTGCTGGCCTGCCAAGAAGTAGAATCACAGAATCAACCAGGTTGGAAGAGACCTCCAAGCTCATCAAGGCTGATGATGTGTGTTAGTGCTTGCAAGATTGTTTGTGCTGAACCCTTACAGGCAAACAGAGAATAACAAACCAGGAGAGCAGAGCTGTGACATCACCTTTCCTTCTCATCACAGTGATAAATTATTTCCACTCACTTTCTTGAGAGGGTAGCAATGTTCTGTTCAGGTCTCCACCTTCTGCATACCCAACAGCTCTGGTCTTGACCCAGCTCACTTGAAAAAAGCAACCTTTAGGGGCAGATGTTCTCCTTCGTACACTTGCATAAGCATCTTACATACCAACCTAACCTCTTCAGAGCTGAGTGCTGAAGCTGACAGCTGCCCTGCTGTCAAATGTCAGTACCTGCCATAAGACTTGCCAGACACCCTACAGAGACTGTGTCATGTTCCTGATGTTCCAGGCAAACCTGGGACTCCTAAGACACTTTGGCTGGTTGCCTAAGCAGCAAACATGGTCTGGAGTCAATAAATCTGTTAATTGAGGATAAGCTACATCTGGGAGGAAAGGCAGTGATCTAAAGTGGGAGAGTCATGGTATTATTGATGGATGTTGTTAGGCATCCTGCAGGTCACAGTATCACAGAATCAACCAGGTTGGAAGAGACCTCCGAGCTCATCCAGTCCAATCTAGCACCCAGCCCTAGCCAATCAGCCCATGGCACAAAGTGCCCCATCCAGGCTCTTCATCAACACCTCCAGGGACAGGGACTCCACCACCCCCCTGGGCAGCCCATTCCAATGCCAATCACTCTCTCTGTGAAGTACATGCAGCGTTGGATCCTGCCTCCATCACTGATGTGCCAAAGCAGAGTGCCCTGAAGGAGAGTGAATCTGCACTAACTGGCACATTTTCTAAGACTTAAAAAGGGGCAAACGGCTGTTGTGCAAAGATCAGGCTGCAAGCCTTGACAACAGCCACTCTGTTTCTTAATAGCCCTGAGACAAACTTTCAGAGTCTGCTTCAGTCACTGCTGAAAGTCCCAGTTGCAGATGTTTTAAGGGCTGCTGACTCCATCAGCAGCCATCTGAGTCACTGAACTCTGGCTCTTGTGCAATCGGCAGAGCTGCTGGTACTGTAAAGCTGTCAGAGCCACGCTCTGGCTGTGGAGAAGCACCCAGCAACACCTCTTTCATGAGCTACCTCAAGCACCCCTACCACCAATGGCAGCCTCTGCACTGTGCAGTGGTGAGTTGGATCTCCCTGCAGAAATTATTACCGTACCACAGAGTTGAAGAGCTCAGCACACTTCATTACACGAATGTAAGTGTAAACACCAGGGCATTATTCCCAGAGCTATCCACATATTGTCCCCTGTGCTACCTTAGGCATTTGGAGCCTTCCCTGAATATAAATGGGTCTACTGTTGAGGGAGGTCCATGTCCTGGTTTGGCCAGGCACGACCCTATCATCCTCCTTCCCTCTGCTGGGGGTGGGAAAGTAGAGTGCAGGGAGCAGACAAGACTTGCCCAGGCCTGTGCTTCCCAAATAAAGGAAAGCAAGCTCCTGACTTCACCTGATATGGTCAGGTTTGGCACAGTGCCACTCTGATTGGTCAACCTCTGTGGTCCAAGAGGCCATCTCATTTTGGACAATCAATAAATAGGCTTTGGGCTTCTCCTTTTGTTTTGCTGTGCCCACTGAACCCTGCCAGGTTATGCTCTGCTTTGCCTGCAATGACTCTGAAGATACCAACAGAGTTCCCTTCTAGTTTGGATACTGTCTGAGACTACTTTGTGAATAAATGTTCAGAGCCTCTCTCTAAGAAATTCTGTACCTAGATTCCATTGTGCCTCTCTGCCCTAGCAGCAGAAAGGAGCCTCTTGAGTCCCCTAATGGGCAAGAGGTACAACTGAAACTAAGAACCTCTTTCCCGTTTTCATGTTTGCATCTGCTGGTTATTCCTTACAGTGTTCCAGTTTTGCCTGTTTCCTGTGTGTATAAATACCCAAACTGTGCATTTTGAACCTTGTAGATGAGTTTTCTGGCAAGATTTAAAGTTGATAAACAGTTTTCATAGCTGCTAACAACCTTTGCCTGGGTATCAACATTGGTATCCATTACTATTTTTGCATCATTTGTAACACTACTTAGAGGTTTTTCAGAAGATGAGAAAACAATGACACAAACTAGCACTGAATTGTAGGGAAACATTCTGTATTAACTGGACACGTGAGCAAATCCAAGCTGTGCTAACTGCTAAATTGTAAGCTGAAGTTTCACAGCCCACATGAGAAAGGGCCAAGGATGCCACCTGCAAGTGGCCCCCAGGAGAATGAGAAACAACAGCCAAGGACACAGGCTACAGCAGCCTGCAGAGGAACTACAGTAACAACCTGGATTAAAGCAAAACAAGGGCCAAGCAGGAAGATCAAAAGGCAAAACAAGGGCTGTTCAGAACAGACAGTGATGCACCAACTGCTTGGTTCTTCACAGCTTGCCTTAATGTTTTACACCAATTAGAGAATNCCACCTTGAGACAGATCAACCAGGAACTGCTCTTCTGAACTAGAGCCTTATCTCCACCTTGAGACAGATCAACCAGGAACTGCTCTTCTGAACTAGAGCCTTATCTCCACCTTGAGACAGATCAACCAGGAACTGCTCTTCTGAACTAGAGCCTTATCTCCACCTTGAGACAGATCAACCAGGAACTGCTCTTCTGAACTAGAGCCTTATCTCCACCTTGAGACAGATCAACCAGGAACTGCTCTTCTGAACTAGAGCCTTATCTCCACCTTGAGACAGATCAACCAGGAACTGCTCTTCTGAACTAGAGCCTTATCTCCACCTTGAGACAGATCAACCAGGAACTGCTCTTCTGAACTAGAGCCTTATCTCCACCTTGAGACAGATCAACCAGGAACTGCTCTTCTGAACTAGAGCCTTATCTCCACCTTGAGACAGATCAACCAGGAAGTGCCCTCATACACACTGAAATGGCTGTGAATGGGCTACCCTAAGCAGTCTCACAGGCACTCCATTCCTTTACCGATCTGCATCTTGGTCCTGACTGGTGGTCATCGTACTGGATAAAAAAGGCTGGCAAATGTTGCAAAAACAGATCTGAACTTAGTGTTACAAGTGGAAAAAGTGTTCCTCTCTAGATTTTACAACAGCACCATCCTTCAAATGTTGCTTATGTTTGGATGTAGCAGATGGGAGACCTTGGGAGAAGGATTCAGTGCTCCTAGAGTGATCGTTCGGAGACTCCTCTTGAGATGAACTGTGCCTATCTCATCCACGTGGCAGCCATCCCACAGGCAAAAAGCCACTGCACATTCTTTAACAAATGAGCTTATTTGCTGGAGAGCTGTGCCAAACATCTGTCTACACACATCAAACCAAACAACTCAGAGAAATAAAGACTATAAATCAGACTTATAATATGCAATTAACCCAGTTACAGAAACAAATCCAAATTTTGATTGTTTTATGAATAGGAAGCTAAATGAATTTCAGAAGTTTCTGAGTTTTGCTACTTGAGATCTAAAGATTTTAACTAAATGGTTTGTATGGCAGTTGGCTGAAATGACAACATTTTAGTAACTTTGTAGGAGGGGGTGTTGTACATAGCCAAGAGGATACATTGGTTGAACATAATACAATGTCATCAGAGTTTGTAGTCCTGAAGGACACTGAAAATTATATATTGCCACTTAAAAACAGCAAAAGAGAAGTTATTAAAAAAATAAACTTATCTGTCACTTACAGTCAGGGTATCCTCTCCAATGGCAAATAACTCAGGGTTATGGGTTTCAATTTTTGCCTTCGCAGAGAGTTGCAGTGTCTGGAAAGTTAACTGAAAGAGAAGGTTACAAACACCTGTAATGCTCCATCAGAGAGCAAACTGATTAGAATATCAAGGTCCTAAAATAATTTTCCATCTTTGAAAAGATGACTTCAGAAGCAAGGAGAAAAAAGAAAAAAAAAATCACATTAAGAAAATCAGCATCATCTTTTTCTTGGTCCCAAGCTATGTGCCCATGAAAGTAATAATGTATGAGTAATTCAGGCTTAATTTTGCTCTTCTTAGTAAGTAGCAATGAAACTGGAGAATTGGGGCTTTTTTCCTCCAACATACAGTTCAAGTGAAGCAGAAGGAATTAATTATACACCCATTTTTAGCAGGAGGAGTTAATTATACATCCATTTTTACAGGTTAAAGTTGTCACTGCTGCTAGCAGGGAAAAGGTAATGGGTCAAACAACAGTGAGAAAGAAGTGCTCAGCAACAAAAGATGGACGGAAATGTACCTCTGGCCTTTGAAAAATGGAAACTGGATGTTCTTTCCCTTCTCCACCCACCACTGACCTCTATCCAGTGCTTCTGGTTTTTCCCTATCTATTTTTCCCTATCCATATCTGTTCCTCTTCACTGCTCACATTCTAGCATCACTCTCTCAGCTTAAATGAAGGCAACAAAACTCTAGAAGGAGACCTTGTGCCAGATCCCATTTCCCTCTGTACACAACACTGGCACAGGTTGCCCAGGGAGGTTGTGGA
>VWZE01018399.1:1527-11534 GCA_013396675.1 Eubucco bourcierii
TGGGGTCTGAGGAGAGCAGAGCCAAGGGGCACAATCCCCTCCCTTGCCCTGCTGCCCACACTGCTCTTGCTGCAGCCCAGCACACAGTTGCTGTCTGGGCTGCACTCACACTGCAGCCTCAGGTTGAGCTTTTCCTCACCCCACATCCCCAGGGCCTGTTCCTCAGGGCTGCTCTCAGCCATTCCCCACCCAGCCTGGAGCTGTGCTTGGCATTGTGCCTACCCAGGTGCAGGACCTTACACTTGGCCTTGTTGAATGCCATGAGGTTGGCCTGGGCACAGCTCTGCAGCCTGTCCAGGTCCCTCTGGATGGATCCCTGCCCTCTAGCAAGTGACTGTGCCACACAGCTTGGTGCCAGCTGCACACTTGCTGAGGCTGCACTGATTCCTCTGTCCATGGCACTGACAAAGATGTCAAACAGCACTGGTGCCAGCACTGACCCCTGAGGGACACCACTTGGCACTGGTCTCCAAGTGGACATTGTGCCCTTGATCACCACTCTCTGCATGCCACCATCCAGCCAATTTCCCCACCTCTATGTACAGAAGTTAGATTTGATGACCCTAAAGGTCTTTTCCAACTGAAATCATTCTATGATTCCACAACTCTGTGGCTCTGATTTTGTGATTCTGTGATGAAGTTGCCTGGGAAGGAAAAAAAAAACCAAAAGAAAAAGAAAAAAGAAATCAGTAAATTGAGGTCTTTGCCTATTTTGCTTCAAGGGTTAAGGTTAGCCTGGGAGTTTTCAGAGCTGGACTGATGACATGGAGCAACAAACACCATGCAGCCTGCTCCTCTCCAAACCAAAGGAGCCAAGTTTGCTTGGCTTTGCTTGAGTGAGCTCTCAGCTCAGCCCCCGTGCCCCAAAGCACAGCAATCAGCTGCCACCACCTGGGCTTCCTCCTGCACTCCCAGCAGCTGAGAAGCCTGGAACTACTGCACCCAGGTCTGGAGCCCCTGCAAGAGGGCTGTGGAGGTGCTGGAAGGTGTCCAGAGAAAGGCCATGAGGGTGAGCAGAGGGCTGGAGCTGCTCTGCTGTGAGCAGAGACTGAGGCAGTTGGGGCTGTGCAGGCTGGAGAGGAGAAGGCTCCCAGGGGACCTTCTTGTGGCCTTGCAGGATCTGAAGGGGGCTACAAGAAAGCTGGGGAGGGACTTCTTAGGCTGTCAGGTAGGGATGGGACTGGAGGGGAATGGAACAGAGCTAGAAATGGGGAGATTCAGACTGGATAATAGGAAGAAGTTGTTCAGCTTCAGGTTGGCGAGGGCCTGGCAGGGGTTGCTCAGGGAGGTGGTGGAAGCCTCATCCCTGGAGGTGTTTAAGGCCAGGCTGGATGAGGCTGTGGGCAGCCTGAGCTGGTGTGAGGTGTCCCTGCCCATGGCAGGGGGTTGGAGCTGGCTGAGCCTTGTGGTCCCTTCCAGCCCTGCCTGATTCTCTGATCCTAAGTTGCTGCTAGCTGAGGACTCCCCTAAGGAGCCCTTCCCATTCTATCCCAGCAGCTCCCAGCAGGGTTTCACCACCACAAATTGGCTTCTGTCACCAAGCCTCAGTGCAGGAAGTGCTCTTTGATGTGGGCTTTATTTAATGGTCTGCAGGTTCTGTACCAGCCCTCCGGGGGGGTACAGGTGGTGTGGGAAGGCAGCCTGCAGCCTGCGTGCTCCACGGTGTGTGAGCAGAGAGGGGCAGCAGCAGCTCCTTCAGCAGCCTGCAAATGACATCTGCAGAGGATCAGCCCGATTAAAGTAACGACCCCAAGCCAGTGGCATCTTCTCCCTGACATCAGAGAGAACAAATCCATCACCAAGACCTCCTTAACCCCAGACTTGCTTGATTCAAACCCCTGCTTACCAGCCTGGGCTCCTGCTAATCCAGCCCGATTTGTAGCAAGGCTGTGGCCTCTAAAAACCCAGCTCCCAGGATGAGTTTTCTCTGTAGGGAAGCTGCTGCTGCTGCTCAAGTTCTGTGCTCCACAGCAGAGCAGAGAAACCCCCAAAGGAGGGAGGAGAGCTACCTTCTGCCAAACACACCCAGGTGTGTGGTGCTGCTCCACACCAGGGCTTGGAGCCAGCAAGGGGAGAGGGAGGGCAAAGCCAACAGCTTCTTCCCCTGTGGTAGGTGCCAGGGCTCAGCTTGCACCCAGGATCTGGAATCTCTCTATTTCCATCTCTGCACACCTGGGATGGAATTGGGCCCTGCCTTAGCTGGCAAGAGGCTTCTCCTGCCCTGCCAGTCACTGGTGTGGCAACAGCAATCACAGCTTGCTTCGGGGAGGGGGCACCCAAACAGAATCATTCCACTCATTCCTTCTCCTAGGAGAAGGAACATCTGGAGGAGGTTAAGTGATTTGCCCCAGGATCCCCTGCAGAGCTCATTCAGCAGTGCAGGCATAAACCAGGCAGCATCCCCTGTTCTACCTCCCTGCCAGCTTCCAGGGCCGTGCCCACTTGTGCCCATGGTCTGGAGCCTCTCCAGGCCCAATCTCTCCTTGCTGCACAGGCTGCAGTGCCCAGCCCTGTTGTGCTCCCCCCAAACACCAACCCTAGGCCATCCTCAGCACAGCTCTGCTACCCTCAGCACTGCATTTGCCCTTCTGGAGTCTAAGATGGTCCAAACAGAGCTGCACCAAGGAGCTGAGGCTGGGCTTGGCATAGCCCTGGGGTGGGTGGCTACAGGTACCTGGAGGGACACTGTGGAGAGGCTGCTGCTGGGCTCTGCTCACAGGGAGCTGCAGACAGACCAAGGGGGAATGGCCTCAAGCTGAGGCTGGGGAGGTTTGATTGGACATTGGGAAAAAGTTTTTCATGGAGAGAGCAGTCAGGGACTGGCATGAGCTGCCCAGGGAGGTGATGGAGTCCCCCAGCCTGGGTTTGTTTAAGGGTGGTTTGGATGTGGTGCTCAGGGCTATGGTTTAAGGTGAATCCTGTAGAGCAGGGTTCTAGGTTGGGCTTGGTGCCCCTGAGGGCCTTTGCCAGCCTGGATACTTCTGTGAGTCTGTGACAAGCTGTGGCAGATATGGTCAGTGCCAGCTCCTCACGCAGGAGGGAGGATTTTCCACCTCCCCCTCACTGCCCTGGGCACTCAGCCCTTCCCCAGTGCCACCATGCCCAAGGGGGAGGCAGGTTCCTGCTCCAGCCTGGGTGGAGATGTGCCCCTGTCACTCATGTCTTGCCTCAGGGAAGGAAAACATCAGTGCCCTCCTCTTGCCCCCGCTCTGAGGCTGAGAACCGAGGGTGGTGCCAGGGTAAACAGCCTCACGCCACTGGCACAGCAGCCCTGCTGCTGCCATGCCCTTCCAGCAGCTGCCTCTCCCCAGCATTTCCCCAGGCACCCACCTCTGGCTGCTCCCACAGAGCTGAGCCTTTCCATCAGACACATCTAAATCCCTCAGCAGCAGCGAGGGACCCAAATTATCTCCCTAGGTGCAGCTGCTCCTCAGGGCCTGGCAGGCAGCAAAACCCTGAGCTGCCCTTTTAATGGTCTTATCAGGTAAGGACACTGGGACTGCTGGAAAGGGCTGCTCCAGGGCAATCCATGCCAGGCAAAGCCCACAGTGATGGGGCCAGCGTGGGCTGAACCTCAGGAGGGGCAGCAGCTTCCACCCTGAGTGCTTTGGTGGCAATTCCCCTGCAGACACAGCACTGAGCCCCTTACAGGTCGCTGCTCTCCCAGCTCAGCCCCACCGAGGGACCTCCTGTCGCCCAGCACCACCACAAAGGAGGCTCCCAATTCCCTTCAGCTTTCCAGGAGGTTCTCTGGGCAAAGTCCACATCTAAGATTGATTACCAAGGAACAAAGCAAACACCCAGCACAGAGCCAACCTGCCCTGGACTGCAGCGTAAAGGCTGCTCTGACTCAAGGCAGGAGGTGACGAACCTGGGTTTGATTTCCTCCTGTCTGAGTCACTCTGGAAGGAGCCAGCTTGGGTTGGTTGGTTCTTGGATGGTTGTTTTTGGTTGTTGTTTTGTTTTTTCTCCCACAGGGCTTGAGAAAGAGAAGGAGCCATGGGCTGGATGAGGAGCCAAGATCCTGCAGACCCGAGCAGGACTCAGAAATGCTCACAGCGCTCAGGTTCACACTGCAGCAGCAGCAGGGGAGTGCAGGCAGCTCTCAGGAGCTCCTCTACCTTCTCTGAGCCTTGCAGCCTCAGGCAGTGCAGTGGGGCTGAGGAAAAGCCAGCCCAGATACACCCACAGAAGGATGGAGACCACAGAAGCACCTGCTTGGGAAAGGCCTTCGGATCATCACAGCTCTGCTGTGAGGACAGGCAGAGAGAGTTGGGGCTGTGCAGCCTGGAGAGGAGAAGGCTTCCAGGAGAGCTTGGAGTGGCCTTGCAGGATGTGAAGGGGGCTGCAGGAAGGCTGGGGAGGGACTATTGACAAGGGCTGGGAATGGCAGGACAAGGGGAATGGGTTTGAAGTGGCAGAGGGGAGATTGAAAGTGGATGTTAGGAGGAAGCTTTTTGCAGTGAGGGTGGTGAGAGACTGGCACAGGTTGAGGCTGGTGAGACACTGGCACAGGTTTCCCAGGGAGGTTGTGGAACACAGAAGCACAGAATGTGAGCAAAGATCCACAGACATCCACAGCCTCTCCCTGAGCCATCCACAGCCCCTCCCTGAGCTCTCCCTGAGCCATCCACAGCCTCTCCCTCTCTGAGCACAAAGATGCTGCTGAGGTTTACCCTTTCTAAATCCTTTGCATCTCTCCCAGCCAGCAGTTTCTGGGTGGTCTCCATCGCTTCCCTGGCTGCTGGTGGCAGTGAGGAGAGCAATGGGCCCAAGCCTGGGCAGCCTCTGGCAGCAGGCAAGGTGGTGCCACCAGGGGCTGCTTTTCCACAGCCACCCAAGAGGTGCAGGAGAGGTTCCCGTGGCTGAGGTTTCTCTTACTGCTCTAACACTTAACTCTGGGTAAGCAAATGAGCAATTAGCAGGGCTGCAGCTGTGATGCCATTGAGGTTCAGCTGGCAGCTAGGCTGCTCCTGAGTGCCAGGGGTGTGCAGGCTGACAAAATGAACCCACACTTCCCTGGCAGGAGGCAGGGATCTCACTCTCCTCACATCCTCTCTCCCAGGAGGATGGGGTCACACAGCCAGCCACAGCAGGGCACTCACCTCCAATTTAGGGCTCCCTGAGTATCTTGGCAAATCCTCTCTGCTGCCTAGGGGAAGGTCCCTCTGCATCCACCCAGTGCCACACCATCTGCCTTGGCATGGTGCTGCCAGTCCACTCCTCACCTTGGAAGACTCCTGGCTTGCATCAGCAGGCATGGTCTGGGGGAAGACTGACCAGAGATAGCTGCTCAGGCATCAGCCCAGCAGGACAAGTCCCCACTGCTAGCTCAGCAAACCTGAGTGAGGCTTGGTCACAACCAGAGCCACTGAAATCCTCTGCTCTGGCACTCCCAAAGAGGGCCCAGCCTCACCCCTCTCCCCCCCCAAAGCAAGGCTCCAAGGAGTATTTCCTTGCCAGCTCCATCTCAGCTCCTACCCACCACAGCAAGCTGCAGCATCAAGCCCACTCCAGAGCAGGTTGCTGGAAGTTCATTTGTCCTCCCCCAGGCTCCAGCATGGGGCACTTCATCTTGGGAGCCACTGTGGCTGGGGATGGGAAACTCTGCTCCTTGCTTTGGGCATCCTCAGTGCCTGCAGGGAGCGTGGGGGCAGGGAGCTGAAGGTGGCTGCCACAGGGACAGTGACAGTGACAGGTCACAGTGGCAACAGGCAGCCTGGAGGTCACCATGGGAGGGGCTGGAGGAGCTGGTGCCACCTTGGCTCTGCAGCTTGGCAAGAGAAACCTGCACAGCTGCTACCATCCCAGCACCACATCAGTTCCTCCCTGATATTGAGGAAAGCCACAGGGCACTGTGCCAGGCTCTGGCCACCTGCTCACCCAGCTGCAAAGCTGCTGTCACAGAACCACAGGATGTCAGGGGCTGGAAGGGACCTCCAAAGCTCAGCCAGTTCCAACCCCCCTCCCAGAGCAGGATCTCCCAGACAAGATCCCACAGGAACACATCCAGGCAGGGCTTGAATATCTCCAGAGGGAGACTCCAGAGCCCCCCTGGGCAGCCTGTGCCAGGGCTGTGTCCTCCTCATGTTTACATGGAACTTCCTCTGCCTCAGCTTCCACCCAGTGTCCCTTGGCCTGGCATTGGGCATCACCCAGCAGAGCCTGGCTGCAGCCTCCTGGCACTCACCCTGCACATCTACAAAACCATTGCTGAGGTCACCTCTCAGCCTCCTCTTCTCCAAGCTCCCAGCCCCAGCTCCCTCAGGCTCTCCTTGGGTCCAGCACAAGGCACGAGTGGGGTCCAGAAGCCACCACTGCAGCACTGGAAAACCTCTCAGCCATGATGGCAAAGCACAGGGAGGGGGAAAAAGACCAAAACCAAAACCTGCAGACAAATTGGGTTGCTGTGGCCAGGACCTTCAGAGCACTTTTGGCTTCCTCTGGGGAAGCAGCAGATGCTGAGTCATGAAATGTACAAAGCTCAGGTGGTTTGTGGCTGATGGCAGCTGGGGCTGGCACACACATGGCAGAGGGGAGCCACGGGGGTGGGAGTCACAGGCTCATGGAGCCATCGAGTCCAAGCAGCAGCCTGACCCCAGCATGGCCTCTGAGGCAGGAAGGAGCTGGCAGCCTCTGGAGGATCACTTCGGGTCTGGCGATCCACAGCCTGGGGAGCAGCTTGGGCAGGGCAGTGTGGCAGGGCTGAGAGGCTGCAGGGACTCATCCCAGGAATTCCAGCCCTCAGCACAGGTCCAGCTGCCCAGGGAGGCTGAGACCTGGGCCCCTTCCCCTCACAATGGAGGCTTTCAGAGCCGCAGCCACCCCGGGAGGGTCCTGGTGGAGCCAGCGCAGTGCCAAAGCAAGGCCAAGCTGGGCACAGGGAGCTGCAGCTCTCAGCCAGCCCCAGCCTGGCTGCCCTGGGCTGGTTTTGGGGTGCCTGGCACAACCAGGAGGGTTCTTTGCCTGCTGCTTGCTCCCAGCCCTGCAGCTCTAAAGCTTCCTCCCTTCTCTCTTTTCCCTCCAAGTCTGAACTGCATCCAGGTGTGGGATCTACCCCTGGGGGATCCAAGAGCAGGTGCCTCAGGGGGGCTTTAGGAAAGGGGTGACATGAGGGCAGGTGTTGCTCTGCCCTGCTGAGGCCTCATCTGCAGAACTGTGTCCAGTTCTGGGCTGCCCAGTTCAAGAGAACTACTGGAGAGAGTCCAGAGGAGGCCATGAGGATGATGAAGGGAACAGAACATCTCAGTGAGGATCAAAGGCTGAGAGCCTGGAGAAGAGCATCCCCAGAGGGATCTGCTCAGTGCTCAGCAAGAACTAAAGGCTGGGGGCAAGAGGTTTGGGCTGGGCTCTTTTGGGTGGTGCCCAGTGGCAGGACAAGGGGCACAGGACACAAACTGGAACCCAGGAAGGTCTACCTTAACCAGAGGAAAAAATTCTTTGGTGTGAGGGTGCAGAGCCCTGGAGCAGGCTGCCCAGAGAGCCTGTGGAGTCTCCTTCTCTGGAGAGATTCCAGCCCCACCTGGATGTGTTCCTGTGCAGCCTGACCTGGGTGAGGCTGTGCTGGCAGCAGGGAATGGACTCAGTGAACTCCAGAGGTTCCTTCCAACCCTCCCCGTGCTGGGATGCTGTGAATGCAGCCCAAAGCCTTGAGCTATTCCTGCTGTGCCACTCACAGGTCCTGCTCCTTAGCCTCACCACAGCAAAGTCACCTCTTTACCTGCCAAAAGAGGCTCAGGCATCAGAAGCTGCTGTTAATGAGCCTGGGTCAGTGGGAACCTTCCCTGCACCCCCAGGCAGGGCTAAACCCACTGCTGGCAAAACTGAGGCAGGAGGGAGGGATGCCAGTCCTTGCCCAGCTCTCCACAGTGAGTCAGCATCCCCAGCTCAGCACCAGCCTCAGCTCCCTCCTCCTCCTCCTCCCCCAGCAAAGAAAAACACCCAGAAAAGGCCACGGAGCAGTAAATTAGATCAACATTTGCTGGAGCTTCTCCAGGCTGCCACACAGGCAATGGAAGGCACCAAAGGCTGTGCTGAGGGCTGGGAGGAAGGAAGCAGCACCTGGAGGAGAGCCAAGTCCCTGCTGGCAACGTGGCCAAGCTGCAGCCAAGGTGCTCTGTGCAGGCAGCAGTTTGGGTGAGGGATGCACTGGCACAGGTTGAGGGTGGTGAGAGACTGGCACAGGTTGCCCAGGGAGGTTGTGGAGCACAGAAGCACCGAATGTGATCTTTGATCCCCATCTGCCTTCAGGTTATTATATTCCTGTAGTAGTTCTGTTCTCCCTATACTGTTAGAGAATCATAGAATGGGAAGGTTGGAAGGGACCTCAAAGCTCAGCCAGTTCCAACCCCCTGCCATAGGCAGGGACACCTCCCACTAGCACAGGGCACTCAAGGACTCATCCAGTCTGGTGCTGAACACCTCCAGGGAGGGAGCAGCCACAGCTTCCCTGGGCAACCTGTGCCAGTCTCTCACCACCCTCACTGCAAACAACTTCCTCCTAACATCCACTTTCAATCTCCCCTCTGCCACTCCAAACCCATTCCCCTTGTCCTGCCATTCCCAGACCTTCTCAATAGTCCCTCCCCAGCCTTCCTGCAGCCCCCTTCACATCCTGCAAGACCACTCCAAGCTCTCCTGGAAGCCTTCTCCTCTCCAGGCTGCAGAGCCCCAACTCTCTCAGCCTGTCCTCACAGCAGAGCTGCTGCAGCCCTCTCAGCATCTTGGTGGCCTCCTCTGCACTGGCTCCAACACTTCCATGTCCTTCCTGTGCTGGGGGCTCCAGAGCTGCACCCAGGACTGCAGCTGGGGTCTGAGGAGTTTAGTTCAAACTAGAAGAATTACAATTTCTCTTTTTTTTCCTGACTTCCCAGCAAAAATCTGTGTTGTGGTGAGACCCCCGGGGGAGGGGTCTGCCCTAACCTGGTACACACACACAACCCCCTCCCCCTCAAGTTCCACTTCCTCCCTTCTCACCCAGCTCCCTCCACTCCTCTCAGTGCTGGATCCCAGCCAGGTGTCCACTTTCCCAGCCTGGAAAGAAGAGCTGAAGCTGAAAGTGGAGTCTGCCTCCTCCTGAAGCTGTGAGAACAGTTCCCTTTATCCTTGCCCCATCAATAATGGAAGGCTTCATTCACAGCCTTGGGAGAGATTAAAACCTAAATAAATCATCAAGGGCTCGATTTTGCTTCGCCAGTCATGCACTTGATGTCCTTCTCCCCTCCTTGTCCTGCTGCATGTGGGACTGGCAAAGGGTTTAATAAGCTGGAAAGGTGCCAAAGCCTTTCTGCCTCGTTAAAAAACGATCATTGCAGTGGCAATTTCCCCCCCTCCCCCTTTTCTCTTCCCTTGGGTAGTCCAACCCCCAGGAGCTGCATCAAACCCCAGCTGACAGGGAGAGGATCAGGTTTTGATGGGAGCTTCCCTGCTCCTGCAGCGGGGAAGGATTTGGTTATTCCTAAAAGGGATCAAAGCTTTCCTCAACTGCTCCATTGGGTTCAGCTCTGCTCTGAGCATGGAGCCACTCACTGCTGTGAGCTGAGTGAGGAGCTCAGGGATTCCTGGAATGGATTGGGTTGGGCCTCAAAGCTCAGCCAGTTCCAAGCCCTGCCAAGGGCAGGGACATCTCCCACCACAGCAGCTTGCTCCAGGTCTCGTCCAGCCTGGTCTTGAACACCTGCAGGGATGAGAGGTCCACAGCTTGTCTGGGCAGGCTGTGCCAGTGTCTCACTGCCCTCATGGGCAGGAGTTCCTCCTGCTGTGCTGCACTGCCCTGCTGCACCTTCAAACCATTCCCTCACCCTGGCAGCCACAGGCTGGGAGCAAAAGGCAAAGGCTCAGAGGGGTTCAGGGGTTGGAAGGGACCCAAAGAGCTCATCCAGTCCAATCCCCCTGCCAGAGCAGGACCAGACAATCCAGATGCCCACACAGCTGCCAGGTACCCACACAGCTGCCAGGCAACCCACACCGCTGCCAGGCACCCACACCGCTGCCAGGCAACCCACACC
>VWZE01018399.1:20259-35259 GCA_013396675.1 Eubucco bourcierii
ATTTCCCCCTCAAACTGATGATTAATTTCCCCCTCAAACTGATAATGGATCTCCCCCCCAAACCTGATAACAATCCCCCCCCCCTCAAACTGATAAATTTCCACACCAAAATTGATAATAAATTCCCCCTCAAACTGATGATTAAATTTTCCTCCAAACCTGAAAATAAATTCCCCCCTGAAGCTGATAATAAATCCCCACCCCTTCAGATTGATAAAATTCCTCCAAATGGATACATTCCCCTCAAATTAATAAATCTCCTTCAAACAGATAAATCTCCTTTGAATAAATTCCCTTCCAGTGGACAAATTTCTCTCCCATCAAATTCTCTTCAAACTGAGAAAATTTCCTTCCAGAGGGATCAATTTCCTCACTAATTCTGCAGTGGTTTTGCCTTCTGGCCAAGCTGACAAACCACAAAGGGTAGCAGCATAACCTTAAGTGGGTATAGAAAAAGAATCCAAAGGAGACCCTCCCCCACCCCACCTCCAAAAAACAAAACCAAATCAAAACCAAACCAACAAAAGATGCTTCAAGGGGTTTTTTGTTTTGTGGGTTTTTTTTTTTTTTTGTTGGGTTTCCAAAGGAGCTGGGGAATTGAGAGTCCTGTTGAANAGCTGGGGAATTGAGAGTCCTGTTGAAAAGCTTCAAAACAAATCCCTACTGCTGCTAAAAAAAAAAAAAGTCTCACTCTAGATGAAATGAAGTCTGACTGGCAATGAAAGAATGTCACTAGCACACTGTGGACACCTTTTGTCATGTAAATCCATGCCCTTTGTACATGGCTGAACCTCAACCTAGCAATTATTGTTACAACAAAGGTTATATTCTAAAGCTCAAACACATTTAGCCATTGGAAATTGAATTCTGAGTACAAACCAAATCAAAATGTACATTATTATATCAAAGGGGTCTCTGCCTAGGAGGGGGGGGACACTTGAGCCTTCCGCATGGACCTCAGGGCCTTCTCCCGCAGGTGTTTTTCTAGGTCATCCAAGTTGTCTTCTGGTTCACTTTCTGTCTCCTTCAAACAAAGAGAGAACATTTCTTCAGGGCCAGAGAGTTGAGGCAGCCTGCAGCACCACCCCCACAAGCACAGCAAAGCTTTGAATGACATCACAGAATGGGAGGGGATAGAAGGGAAGTCCAACCCGCCCTGGCCAAAGCAGAGGCACCCAGGGCAGGTCACACAGGAACACATCCAGGTGGAATTGGAAAGGCTCCAGAGAAGGAGACTCCACAAACTCTCTGGGCAGCTTGCTCCAGCACCCTCACACCAAAAGTTTTAACCTCATGTTGAGGTGGAACTTCCTGGGCTCCAGTTTGCATCCACTGCCTCTCATCCTATCACTGAGCACCAGTGAGAGCCTGGTCCTATCTTCCTGACACCCATCCTTAAAGTATCTGCAAGCATCGAGCAGATCCCCTCTCAGCCTCCTCATCTCCAGGCTGAAGTCTGGCCCATGAATGCCTCCAAAGGAGACTCCACAGCCTCTCTGGGCAGCCTGCTCCAGGGCTCCAGCACCCTCACACCAAAAAGATTTCTCCTGGGTTCCAGCTTGCACCCACTGCTCCTTGCCCTGTCACTGGGCAGCACCACAAAGAGCCTGGCAGGACACTGAGCTGCAGCTCAGACACGGAGAGCACAGGGCACACTCACCTCCAGCTATTTGCTCACACTAGACCCCAGCACAGCTACCAAATTCCTACCTTTTTGGGTTCTGTCTCTGCCTCCTGATCCTCCTGTGCTGAGGTGGTGTCTGGTGCAGCCACAACAGCAGCTGCTGCAGCCGCCGCAGCCTTCTCCTTCTTGTGTTTTTTGTGCTTCTTGTGCTTTTTATCCTTTTTATGCTTCTTATCCTTCTTCTTCTTCTTTTTCTTTCCACCCCCTTCTTGATCTGAATTCTGTAACAAAACAATTCAACAGAGATTGGGTGAGGCCTAGTGGGAGATGTCCCTGCCCACAGCAGGAGGCTGAAACTGGACAATCTTTAAGATCCTTTCCAACCTAACTCATCCCTAAGGGTTTAAAACTGTTGTGAAAAGAAGGCCACAACCATGCTGGGCAATTTGGGTGGACCAAGAACTCTGAAACTCCATGAAGTCAACACTATCTTCAGATCCAGGGGGAAGTCACATTCCCAACCAACTGGCAGAAGCACAGAATGGTAGTGGGGGTCAGAAGGGCTGCCCCAGAAGAAATCCTGATGGAAGGATCCAGAAGCAATCCCAGCAGAGATACCCTAATGGATGGCTGTGCTGTGCCTGTTTAAACAGAACATGCAAACTCCAAGTGCTGGTCACAGCAGCATCAGGCAGAGCTCTTCACCACCACCCAGACTGCCAACTGGACTCTAACTCCCTCTGGCAAAGAGGGGGAAGCATTCCTAGGAAGTTTCTTGGGAGAACAGATCAGGATGCCAAATGAATTGTGCTCTTCCCATCAGTAGTCTTCTCCAGGTTCCCTCAGCCTGTCCTTATGAGGTGCACCAGCCCTTAGATCATCTCTGTGGCCTCCTCTGGACTCGCCCCAGCACCTCTGTGTCCTTCTCATGTTGGGGACACCAGAACTGGAGACAGGATCAGAGATGAGGTCTCAAGAGAGCAGAGCCAAGAGGCAGAATCCCTTCTCCTGCTCTGCTGCCCACACTGGGCTGCAGGAGGGCACTGCTGGCTCCCGGGGAGCTTCTCAGCCACCCCAAGACTCTTTCTTCAGAGCTGCTCTCACAACCCACCCTGCACCCAGCCTGATTTGTGCCATCTAACCCATCCCAGTACAGCTTTCATAAATCAAACGAATACCCTTGCAGGTGATGGGCTCTGAGTTGGGCTTTTAGCCTTTTTTGCAGGTGACCAGTTTGCAGAAGGGGACTGAGAGCGAGCAGGAGATGGAGGTCCTGGATGCTTTTTTGGTGCTGGCTCCGGGGATCCTGACGCGGAGCGCGAGGAGGACACTCGCCGCGGGCTGGGGGTGGAAGCCCTGCAAACCACAAGAGTTTAGAGTCTACTGTGAGAGAGCTGAGAGGCAAAACAAGACAGCAAAACCCAACAAGAGAGCCACAGCTGAACACCTGCTGCTTCAGCTGCCCCCTCAAGAGCCATCAGTCACTCTGCTGGCACTTCACTGAAAGCACAACCACCTGGGCCCCCCTGCAGGGACACAACCACCCAGGTCCCCTGTGGGGACAGGGCGAGGTGACAGCTCAGGAGTGAGGGCTCCTTTTTCTGAGGGTTGGTTCATAACCACATCAAAAGCCAGGAGAACAGCAGTGCTCTCCCTCAGCACCCAGTGCAGGCAGTGCTAAGCAGGTACATTCTCTCTCTGCAAAAATTAAGCAGCCAGCACCACACTTTGGACTACCTGCTCCAAGAGCAGCCTCACACCAAAGGTCAAGAACCCCAACCTTTAGAATTTCAGCAGTTCATCCTGGATGACCACTGCTGAGTTGGGTTTTTTTCAGCAGTTTATCCTGGATGAGCAATGCTGAACTGATTTATCAACTAAGAGCTGCTTCCCTTCCACATTTAGCTTTAAAGTAAAACAAAGTTCATTTTCCTTTCAATAAAGCTGGTAACAAAATTTGAGTTTTCCTGTGCTATTAAAAGACCTTTCAAAGCCTCCATGAAGCCTCTTTAATGCTTCTCCTCACAGTCTGCACTTCAACAGATGCTTCCAAAACAATTGGTGTTATGATGGTGGAAGCTGGATGGAGCCATGAGCAGCAGCTGAGCAACCTCAAGACATGAGAGCCATTCACAGAACCACAGAACTGGCAGGCCTGGAAGTGACCTCAAGGATCATCCAGTGCCAACCCCCTGCTATGGGCACAGGGACACTTTCCACTAGATCAGCTTATCCAGAGCCACACCCAGCCTGGCCATAAAAACATCCAGAGATGAGGCTTCCACCATCTCCCTGGGCAACCTGTTCCAGTGTCCCACCACCCTCCTGGTGAAGAACTTCTTCCTAAGGTTCAATCTACACCTTCCCTCCTCTAGCTTGGATCCATTCTCCCCACATCCTATTACTTCACCTGACACCCTAGAAAGTCTCTCTCCAGATTTCTGTATGCCCCCTTCAGATACTGGAAGGGCACAGTGAGGTCCCCTTGGAGATTCCATCTCTCCAAACTGAACAGCCCCAACTCTTTCAGTCTATCCTCATTGCAATGTGACTCCCCAGGCCTCCCCAAAACCCAATAAAGATGGAATTTTTTACTTTGTCTTCTTGGGTTCTGGCGTTCTTGACACCCTCCTGATGGGTCTAGTGCTTGGTGACGGAGACTGTCTTCTCTGGGGTGAAGCTGAAGCTCCCCTTCGTGGTGGTGGTGGGCTTGCAGAGGTATGAGAAGCTCTAGGCCGTGGTGAAGGTGAATGCCTTTTGTTCTGTGGTGGAGAACGTGCTTCCCGGTTGGACCTGCTGGGAGGAGACCCCTTCCTGTGCTTGGAAGACAGGGAAGGAGAGCGCCTCTTGCTGGGCGAGCTGCGCTGCTTGGGCGGAGGGGAGTGGGAGACTCTGCGCTTGGACTGCGGAGAAGGAGATGCCCTGCGCTTGGGTGGGGGAGGAGGAGAAGCTGTTCTGCGCTTGGGCGGCGGCGAGGGAGAGTAGCGCCTCTGGATGGGCGGAGAGTAGCGCCGGGGGGAGGGCGAGCGTCTGCGCGGGGGTGGGGATGGAGACCTGCAGAGACAACCAACAGTCAGGCACCGCGCAGCCTCCCCAGGTTCAGCCTCCCCAGGCGCCACGCAGCCTCCCCGTCTGCAAGTGTCCTGCAGCTCACAGAACCTCAGCGGTAAGGGACAAAAGAGACCTCTGGAACTCATCCAGACCAACTCCCCTGGCCAAAGCAGAGGCACCCAGGGCAGGCCACACAGGAACACATCCAGGTGGAGTTGGAAGCTCTCCAGAGAGGCTGGAGATTCCACAACCTCTAGGTAGCCTGTTCCAGGGCTCCAGCACCCTCACACCAAAAAGGTTTCTCCTCATGTTGAGGTGGAACTTCCTGGGCTCCAGTCTTCATCCACTGTCCCTTGTCCTCTCACTGGGCACCAGTGTAAGAGCCAGACCCTATCTTCTTGACACCCATCCTTAAAGTATTGGTAAATATTGATCAGATCCCCTCTCAGCCTTCTCATCTCCAGGCTGAAATTTGGCCAAAAAAGAATAAAATCCTCTTCAAATTCTTTTAAAACTCTGTTTAACACCAAACTTCTTGAAAACCATCTGCAGAACTGGCACCAGCTACGTCTCCAGCAGGTCAGGCACATGCTCACCACCCACAATCTCCCACAGTGCCCTCAGTAAGCTGGGAATGAAGGAACTGCTATCACAGCATCTCTTTCTGACATGGCACAGCTGGTAGCCAACTCCATGCCAAACCAGACCAGACCAGACTCACCTTCGTCGGGGCAAGGAGGGCGAGCGCCGCCGGCGGGGAGGGGGTGCAGGCGAGGGGGAGCGGCGGCGCCTGGCTGGTGGGGGTGAGGGACTCCTCCTCCTGCGGCTGAAAGGAGTAAAGAGATGGCTCAGGAAAGCTGCAATTGAGTCATCAGGGACTTTTTTTTTTTGNGGCTGGAGATTCCACAACCTCTAGGTAGCCTGTTCCAGGGCTCCAGCACCCTCACACCAAAAAGGTTTCTCCTCATGTTGAGGTGNTTTTGGGTCTGCCTTTACTGTAGAGAAACACCTTGTTCAGAAGCACTGACGGAGAAGGAGTGTGGGCCAAGCCCTACCTCACTGCTATTTCCAAGCCCACAGGGCAGCCATGAGACCACCTCACCTGCTTCACCTGGTCTGTCAACATCTCCACTGGAGATGCTGGAAGCCCAACTCTGCCATTTTCTTCTTCTGAAAACTCATGGATTGATAGGTTTGGGTTGGAAGTGACCTCAGTTCATCTGCTCCAACCTCCCCACCATGCCCAGGGACACCTCTCAGCTAGACTCAGCTGCTCAAGGCCTCATCTAACCTGGCCTTGAACATCCCCAGGCAGGGGGCATCCACAACCTCCTCAGCAACCTGTTCCACTCCTCATGACATCATGATGGCCACTGCAAGCCTGTTCCAGCTCAGTCTTAATTACAGCTTGCTCAAAAAGGTCATTATAGTAGATTAATAAACCCATCCAGCACTCAGCTCCCTGCACCCTCCTAGACTGTGAGAACACAGAGCAACTATTTCTCAAAAGCCTTAACAATACCTAAGTGGGTGTTCATCACTGGTGTACTACTAGTCTGCTACTAGCAGCACCAATTATCTGATGAAGAGAGCATTTGGTCATTTTCAGGCATCAGGAGAGGCTAACTAACATTAATGCCCAAGCTGTTACAGGCTTATGTGACTTAAGGAGTGAGCAATGACAGGGACAGAGCAGGTCCCAGATCCCACATGTGAAGGAACAAACACATCAGCCTGAATTTCCCTCCCTGCTACTCCAGTGTGCAAGTCTGTAGGACAAAGCATGGCAAGTACCCAGCTATGACTTAATAAATGAGAGCCTACGTGATTTTCTGAATGTAAATCCTGCTGAAGAGATGAATTTCTAACCAACCTTTTCATCACTGGTGACTGCCACCTCTTTTCCATCTGCATCCTGACAGCAGTGGAGGAAAAACAAAACAAAGAAATCTATCTGCCATGTGCTTGAAACCAAAAATGAACATCAGACAAAAAGTTCAGTGCAGTTCTTCCCAAACGAGTGCAACAAGAACGGCAGCTTGAAACGAGATTGGGCAAGCCAGCCGTGGCTTAACTCTGGGCTGCATTTGCTGGCAGTTACACAGCAGATAAACAAGTGAAGGAAGAGAAGGAGATGCCCAGTTTAAGGGGAAATTAGAGGTAAGAGGAGATGCAATTACCGAGGGGAGGCCTCCTTCTGTCGTTTCCGTGGCGACGGTGAGCGGCTGCGGGAGTGAGAGTGGCGGCGGCGCCTGCCCACCTCCCCGTTCTTCACGTTGGATCTCTTAGGCCTCTCCTCTTCAGATGAAGATGAAGAGCCAGAATCTATAAATAAAAGAGGAATCACTCTCTGAAAAGAGATTCTCCTGACACTATCAACAGAGTTACCAAGAGGGCTACATTGCAGCTGAAGCTGCTGGTTTCCTGCCTCCCTCCCTCCCACATACGTAGCAGCCTCTACCCAAGAGCAGCAAGTGCTGGGTGAAGTCAGGTGATAAATAAACACAACAGAGCTGGGGAAGAACACCTGTAGCAGCTGAGCTGTGCATATGAAGCTTGGCTTATTTATACAGTGTGCTGCAGCTACCTATGAAAGCATTCCACAGCCATACACTAACTGGACACAAAAGCTGTGCCAGGCCCAGGTGAATTTACTGATCTCAAGCAATGCTCAGAAAAAAAACCTACTGCAGCAAGAGATGAAATGAGCCACAGCAACCACTCTTTGCTGTGGGGTGTTAAAGGGTTTAAAAGTGCAACTTTGAAAGATGCAAACCCACCAGCAGCAGATCTAGCATCAACTTTACAAATTTATTCTTCCTTCTTCATAAACAGTGATTAAAGTGGCTCTGCTAGGAGTGGTAAATCTCTTAAGGTGACAAGAGCACTGCAGTGCACAGAGCAAAGATTATTTTTTAATCAGTGTCTGAACTTCCCAAACTATTCCCTGCAAAAGGAAAATGCAACAGAGTGTCAGGAAATGCCTGAGAGTCATACCAGATGAAGACTGCTGGTTTTGCCTTCTGTACTGACGCCTCTGTTGAACTGAATCTGCTGCAGCTGTTTTACCTCCTTTATCTTCTTCTGAAAGGTACAAAGCAGGACACAATATTTCAACACAAGATATGAATTTGGCTGCTTCAGGCAGAAGTAAAGTCACATTACAGCAGATCAGACCTCAATCTAAGTTTGAGGATAGAGCACTCTCTGGTTAAGCTTTTTTTCTTACAAAGTTTGGATAAAATCACTTGAGGCAGTGTGAGTGGTCATCTCCTGACAACTCTTTGAGTTCAGTGCCAGTCTGCCAAGAGGGCTCAGCACTCTGTCACTGCCTTTACTGTCACTCAGAATCATAGAATTGAGGTCCCTTCCAACCCTACAAGGATCATCCAGTTCCAACCCTCTGCCATAGGCAGAGACACCTCCCACTAGTACAGGTCACTCAAGGGCTCGTCCAACTTGGCCTTGAACACCTCCAGGGAGGGAGCAGCCACAACCTCCCTGGGTAACCTGTTCCAATGCCTCACCACCCTCATGTCATCTTGGATTAAAAACCCCACCCAAGGCCAGGGCCATACCTGACTCGGAGAGCTCTGCTTTCCTCAGTTTTGGCGCTGGTGAAGGCGATTCTCTTTTTTCAGTACTCTTGTGTTTGGGTGCTGAAAGACAGAGGCACAGAACAGGTTGGAAGGGACCTTCAAAGATCATCTAATCCCAAAACCCCTGCAGTGAGCAGGTCCTCCCAAGACCTGAAGGGATCCTACAGGGAGGTTGCAGAGGGACCTCTCCTGCGGGTGTCTAGAGGCAGGTCATGGGGGGATGGTTTGGAGCTGAGGCAGAGCAGGGTTAGACTGCAGCTGAGGAAGAAGTTCTTCAGTAAGGAGTGTGGTAAGAGCCTGTCACAGGCTGCCCCGGGAGGCTGTGGATACCTCCTGTCTGGGGGTGTTCAAGGCCAGGCTGGATGAGACCTTGAGCAGCTGAGTCTAGTTGAGAGATGTCCCTGCCCACAGTGGGGAGGTTGGAATAGATGAGCTGAGGTCCCTGCCCACAGTGGGGAGGTTGGAATAGATGAGTTGAGGTCCCTGCCCATAGTGGGGAGGTTGGAATAGATGAGCTGAGGTCCCTGCCAGCCCAAGGCACACTGCAGTTCCACCCCGCATGCCTCTCTGCTCACGCAAACAAAAGCACAGCCCCAGGCCGCTGCTGGAGGCCCCACTCTGGTGCCAGTACCTGATGTTCTGCTGGGTGACACAGAGCCACGGCTTTTCCTCGCCCGGTTGGACTGCTGGGGGGTTGGAGACCTGCGTGGTTTGGGAGGAGGGCTGGCTGGGGGGGAGGGTCTGTGCCTCCGCCTGGGAGGGCTGGCGGAAGGAGACAGCCTGCGCATCTTGCGGGGAGGGCTGGGCACAGTTCTCTTAGGTGGCTTCTTTGGTGGTGACCGGGAACGTGACGAGGAGGAGGAAGAGCTGCTGCCAGATAAGGATGCTGATGATCTTCTTCTCCTGCAAAATGGAACACAGCCTTAGACTCCGACCAGAAACCTTTGGAGCACCAACACAGAGCTGCTTTTGCTTGCAAGCACACACACAGAGCCACGGACAGCAGCGCTCCCAAAACACGGTGGACAGCCTTCAACACTTGGTTGGGAGAAGAGGAGAATCACAACCAACCTTACAGTTATTTTTTAACTACATAATGAGCAAAATCTGGTTAGTATCAACCTTTGCTTGCTGTCTATCAATCTACAGACTAAACTAAGCTTCTCTCCCGGGAGCAATTAGTTTGGTTTGGGCTCTCTAACCTTCAGAGCGTCAGCAAATGTGATTTAATGACCTACAGAACAGTCTTTGAAGTGTTTAGTGTGGAAAGACACTGAAAAGTTTTTATAGTAGGAGGTAAAAATTTCAGACAGTAACTTTCAACAACTCAAAACCCAATCTGGTTCATCTCTTTTAATCCTTCAGTTTTAGTTTGAGCATTTAAAAAAAAAGGCAGGGCCTCTAGAATTCTGCGGCAAAAATTGTGGCAAGTTCTGTTGCAATTTGTGTACCTGCAGAATCCACCTTTGGCTGCAGAATTCCTGAGAACCTGGAAGAAAGAAACCCTACCTTGAGCAAGAGAAACATTTGCTGAAAGGGAGCTCTTGTACATCTTGCAACATACACGTTTGCTACTTCCCAAGTAACTGTGTGAAACTGACCTCTTTAGAAACAAGGGGAGGGGAAAAAAAAAAATAAAAATCAAAGAACAGGTAGCACTTCGGGTGTAAAAAAAAGGGAAATAAACAAAACGGTCAGCACTTGGGCATGAAAAAGAATAAAAGCCTTCCTAAAATGAACCACAGTTGGATACAGGAAACACCACTTGAATTCTCTTCCTGTGAAGAGGGCAGGAATCTCTTCTCCTCCCCTAAAGACAAGTCTATTTTGATATTGCTGCAAGGCCACTCAGAGTTTGGCTGCTACAATTGCTCACACCATCAAAAAGGTCACCTCCAACACCACAGAGCAGAGCTTGGAGAGTTTAAGTAACAGAATGTGAAGCAGCACATTGCAGGCCAAAACTTTATTTTGGTTTTCACAGAATCCTAGAATGGCTCAGGTTGGAAGAGACCTTAAAGGTCATCTTCTTCAACCTCCCCACCATGGGCTGTGATGCTTCTCAGCTAGATTCGATTGCTCAAAGCCTCATCCAACCTGGCCTTGAACAACCCTAGGGAGGAGGTAGCCACAGCCTCCCTGGGCAGCCTGTGCCAGTCTTTTATGTGATAGAAGGCTGAGTCATAATAGGCAACCTCCCACCATTAAAATTCAGTTGTTTTAGCTTTTTACCCCAGGCAGGTGGAAGAACACCAACTCCCAAACAAACAAACAAACCTAAAAAGAATATTAAGACTTAAAGAAGAAAAAAAGTCTTGGAAGCTGTCCTGTCAATCTGCACTGGGAGCTCTCCATCCAGAGCCACCTGAAGGAGTTCCAGTTGTGAAACTGCCACTTTGCCAAGGGGTGGCATTCTCAGCACCGCTTCAGCTCAAAAGGAATCATTTCACAGGTGCCATTGTTCTCTCCCACAACACACCTCAGAGGAGAGGTTGCAGCTTTCACACCACTCACACACCTGCCAGTGCTAAGAGGCTAAGGGCACTTTGGTGATGCTCATCCCTCACCATTCATGCTCCCTTCAGCTTTCCAAGTGGCTCATGTCAAAGGAGGGGACCTTACCTCCTGACAGGGGAGCGACTTCTTCTGTGTCTGGGTGGGGGAGGCATTCGTCTTGGAGGGCTCCTTCTCCTCGGAGATGGTCTTCGCCTGGGGCTCGGTCGCCTTCTAGGGGAGTAAGACCTGTCACGATCAGAAATTCCAATGAAAAGCAGCTATCTAACCTCCAGACTGGAGGAGCTTTATCCTCAGGGCACTGAGTGCCAACTTGCTTTCCTCTCCTACATCAAAAGCAGCATTTTGATGATGATGATGCAAAGGGCACATTGAGACTCAATCAGTGCTTGATGTTTACCAACATCTCTCCACCGAGTAGCAAAATAGTAACAACAATATAACAACAGCCTAACAATATAGTAACTACAATAACAACCAAGTCATTTACAGCACCACCATCATCACATTTTCAGCACCAAATCAAAGGCCATCGGCCCCCATAGTGACAGGATGAGGGTTAATAGTTCCAAATTGGAAAGAAGCTGGATTGAGATGAGACATTAGGAAGCAATTCTTCCCCCTGAGGGTGGTGAGGCACTGTAACAGGTTGCCCAGCTGTAGAGGCTCCAAGCCTCGTAGTGTTCAAAGCCAGGTTGGATAGGGTCTTGGGCAAGCTGGTCTAGGTGTCGCTGTGCACAGCAGGGGGTTGGAAGTAGATGATCTTTAGGGTCCCCTCCAACCCAAGCCAGTCTATGACTATGAAATCTCCAGCAACAAGGCCACAATTCCCACTGTCTAACAAATGCCATGTTCAGCATTAAGCACTCAACTCCTCCAGCCAGTGCTGGTCACTGAGCACCTTCTCATGAACTGATGGGAAGAGAACAGCTCCCAGGCAGGTTCAGCCATTGAATACCTTTCTCAGGTGGCTTACAGCAGCCACAGCTCAGCGCCTCTCAAAACACCACCACTCCACACCACATCAAGTGGCGCCTTCAGAAGGAAGCCTTCAGCTCTGACCCTTCAGACCCCAGGCAAACTGCAGTCCTACCTTGACCGCGATCTGTGACGCCGCCTGGGTCGAGAGTGAGAGGGGGACCGGGAGCGGGAGCGGGACCTGGACTTGGAGCGGGTTGGGGAGCGCTGCCGAGTCTTCTCCTTCTCCTTCTCCCTCTCCTTCTTGGAGTTCCGTTCTGGGGAATTTTCCTTAGTCTCTGGTACAGGAGGTTCAGGTTTAGGAGCTTTTGGGACATCACTGTGAAAAGTAAAGAATTTGTAAGCACAAAGCACAGCTCACAGGTTAACATTTCAGAAGCTACGAACATTCTCCTGCCTATCCTCCCAAGATGTTAAGACATCCTGCTGCAAAACTGTGGAAAGAATTAGCACAAGGATTTAAAGGGAAGTAAGACACAGGTTGTGTATCAGCTTGCTACAAACCAAGATGGCATTGGCCAAAGTGTAAAGGATGAAAGCACCGTGGCAGCTAAGCGTGCAGTCTTCAGAATTGCAGAGAGGAATATCATGTCTCAGGTTGGAAGGGACCTCAGAGGTCATCTATTGCTCCAACCTCCCCACCATGGGCAGGGACACTTTTCAGCTAGACTCAGCTGCTCAAGACCTCATCTAACCTGGCCTTGAACAGCCCCAGGAAAGAGGCACTTTTGCCTAGAGTCTGTTTTCTATTTAGATGAGGAGGAATTAGGGGATTGAATAAGGGGTGGAATGTCCCAGGTTGGGAACTATAAGGTTAAAAAGAGTCCTCTGGGGAC
Organism: Eubucco bourcierii; assembly: GCA_013396675.1. Classification (NCBI taxonomy): domain Eukaryota; kingdom Metazoa; phylum Chordata; class Aves; order Piciformes; family Ramphastidae; genus Eubucco; species Eubucco bourcierii. Next base: position 32,862 of record VWZE01018399.1, read on the forward strand.
TGGAAGATTGTTATTCAATCCCATAATTCTGCTATCTCTTCATAAGCTCACAGCAAGGCCAGTTTGTTCTCCTTTCCTCCCCCTCCAGCCTTGTGCCAGGCAGGAGCTCCCTTATCAGGAAAAACATGTAAGGTTAGGCCTTGTTTGGGGCCTCCAGAGGTTGTGCTTAGGCTTTAGGAGGATGGCAGTGGCATGGGGGGGGAGGACTGGAGCACTGGGGATTGTAGATTTAGCTTTGGGTTGGGGGAAAATTCAGGGGGTTTGTTAATGGCTTATGTATCTGCTTTGTAATTTCTGTCTGTAACTCTCCAAACATAACTCTGTTTTTTCTCCAGTTCGTTTGAGAGTTTCACTCTGTTGGCTCTATAAACCCACAACAGGCATCCACAGCATCCCATGGCAGGTTGTTCCATTGTATCACCATCCCTGTACTGAAGAACTGCTCCAGTCTAACCCTGTTCTGCCTCAGGCCAAGGGGGAGTGGTTTGAAGCTATCTCTAGACACTCTCAGGAAAAAGACCCTCTGCAGCCTTCGTGGAGAATCCCTTTAGGTGCTGGCAAGCAGCTCTAAGGTCCCCTTGGAGTATTCTCTTCTCCAGGCCAAACATCCCCAGCTCCCTCAGCCTGTCCTCACAGCAGAGCTGCTCCAGGTCTTTGACCACCTTTGTGGCCTCCTCTGGACTCACTCCACCAGCTCTGTTTCCTTCCTGAAGATCAGGAAACAACTCCTTCTGCCACTGCAAGGGGCAGGAAGAAGGAGGCACCCCCCAGGTGAAGCTGCAGGCAGGTAACCAAGACCGTTTGCAGGGTTACACTTAGCTCTGCACACACTCTCACCTGTTGGAAGTTGCCTCTTGAACAACAGTCTCCTTTGGTTTCACAGAGGGCTCTGGCTCAGGAGTCAGCTCCTTCTTCTCCGGCGCAGGGGTGGCGCTGCGGCTCTTGGTCCTGTGGTGGGGGGAGCGCGAGTGGCTGCGCTTCCGCTCCCTCCTGACAGGCGACGACCTCCTGCGAGGGGAGGGAGACCTCGACTTGCGCCTGGGAAAAGGAGGAGGAGAAAGTAGAGGGGGATAAAATCTTATCTTCCATCCCTAAAAGCTCTTCTGAATCAGGTAGAGTCTCAGGATCTTTTAGAGCACGTGGAACACAGGTGGGACTGCTTCGGATTTTGACAGCTAAATTAAGGGGTTGAACGCACAAAACCAACCCCAAACCATTAAAAAAAAAGAAAAAACCCAAACCCTTGGAAAATAAACCCCAACAAGGTCTGGAACAGACAAACCATTACAGACAGTTTTTAGTGTAAACAACACCACCAAGGTCAAAGCTGCTCCAGCTCCCTTGCAGGACCTGTTCAGTACCTGAAGCTGGCCTGCAAAAAATCAGCTAAGGGGAACGTTCCCAAAGTTCCATTCATTCCTCTCTGCCACATGCTGCTCACTGTTCTGAAGACAGACAACTTTGTCTCTGCATTTGCATTACCTTCTTGGACTCCTGGATCTGTCTCTTTTTTCTCTGTTGTCTTTGTCTTCCTTATCTCTCTTCTCCTTGTCCTCATCTTGTTTCTTCATAGAAGCCAGCTTCTCTTGCTCTATCTGCGCAACACAAATACAATCACTTAACTCAGGCACCACACAGGCCTTCTCCTACCGTTATGTTGAACAGTAACAGCGTCCTGAACAATATTCAGGACTAAAATATGTTGCCCAGGCAGAAGATTTCTGTTGATCACAAAATAAAATGCCAGCAGCTGTAAAATTCTGCCCAGTGGTCACAGCTCTTAGAACCACAAAATGGCAGAGGTTGGAAGAGACCTCAAGATTGAGGTCACCCTACCAAAGGAGGATAACCTAGGGCTGGTCACACAAGACCACATCCAGATGTGGGTTGTGAAAGCGCCCAGGAGACTTCACAACCCATCCCCAACCCATCCCCTCCATCAGGAGGTAATGAATCCTCCTACCTGTCGCTGTTTTATTTCCTCTTTCTTCAGCTCCAGAAAGGCAGTTGGAATACCAGCAATGTTTTCTTGTGCACTTAATAGCAGTGGCCACAGTTCTCCCATGAACTCCCTAGCATTTTTCCCATTCAAAAAACCAGTCAGGTTGATTTGCATCATTTTGGAATCTGGGTTCTGCAAAGAGATATGACAGGAAGACAAAAGGGTTATCTGAAAAAAACAACAGGCATTAAGTCTATATTAAACTTAAGCTACCATGGGGGCTAAAGTACAGATAGCACTCAAAAACTACTATTTTTTTTTCCCTTTTTAAAAATCTTTTCTAATGATTTCTTAGCAGTTTATTGTACTATTAATTTGCCTTTTGTGTCTTACCATAAAATATTCAGAGCAAGGCCTGTTAATCCTTTGTGGTTTTGATAACTATTTGTGGACCGT
>VWZE01018399.1:37759-40606 GCA_013396675.1 Eubucco bourcierii
AGTCCCTCCCCAGCTTTTTTCGTAGGCCCCCTTCAGATCCTGGAATGCCACAGGAAGGTCACCTCAGAGCCTTCTCTTCTCCAGACTGAACAGCCCCAACTCTTTCAGTCTGTCCTCATAGCAGCCTTCTGATCATCCTCACGGCCCTTCTCTGGACACACTCCAGCATCTCCACATCCCTCTTGTTCCACAGGCTTCAGAATTGGATTCAGTACTCCAAATAGGGTCTCATCAGAGCAGAGCAGAGGTGGGGAATCACCTCCCTCAACCTGCTGACCACACTTCTGATGCAGCCCAGGTTCTGGTTGGCTTTCTGGGCTGCAAATGCACACTGTTGGCTCATGTTCTCATCCACCAGCATCCCCAAGTCCCTCTCCTCAGGGCTGCTCTTCAGCCAGTCACTGCCCAGCCTGTAGTTGCGCTTGGGTTTGCCTATACTCAGCTGCAGGACCTTGCACGTGGTCTTGTTGAACCTCATGAGGTTGGCTTGTGCCCACCTCTCCAGCCTGGCCAGGTCCCTCTGGATGCAATCCCTGCCCTCCAGCCTGTCTGCTGCACCACACAGCTTGGTGTCACCAGCAGACTTGCTGAGGCTGCACTCAATGCCTCTGTCCATGGCACTGACAAAGATGCTGAACAAGACTGGTCCCAGGACTGATCCCTGAGGGACTCTGCTTGGCACTGCCTCCACTGGGACATGGACCCATTGGCAGTCACTCTTTGTCAGGCAGGATTTGCCCTTGCTGAAGCCATGCTGATTGTACCCAATCACCTCTCCACTATTCTCCTGTCTCAGTAGTGTCTCCAGAAGGATCTGCTTCACGACCTTACTGGGCACAGAGGTGAGACTGACTGACCTGGAGTTCCCTGGTTCCTCCTTCCTACCCTTTTTCAAAATGGGAGTTATGTTTCCCCTTTTCCAGTCAGTGGGGACTTCACTACCATGACTTTTGGAATAGAATAGAGAGGGGTTTAGCAACCTCATCTGCCAGTTCTCTCAGTACCCGTGGGTGTATCCCACCAGGTCCCATGGACTTGAACACTTTCAGGTGTTGCACTGAACAGACAAGCTCACCCCCAACTGTTTTACTGTAAGGAATGAATTTTACAGTGCTACACAGCCTGGTTTTGTTCCAAACTCTGCTAACAAAGACATTTTGATTAAGGCACAAGAGTGAATAGAATCACAGAAGGGCTAAGTTTGGAAGGAACCTCAGGGATCACCTGCTCCAATCTCCCCACAATGGGCAGGGACACCTCTCAACTACACTCTGCTGCTCAAGGCCTCATCTAACCTGGTCTTGAACACCCCCAGGCAGGGGGCATCAATGACCTCCCTGGGCAGCCTGTTCTACAGTTTCACCCCCCAAAAGGAGGGGGTTGCCACACCCTCCCTGGGCAGCCTCTGCCAGTCTTACCACCCTCCTATTGCAGTGCTTCATCAGATCCAGCCTAACCCTGCTTTGCCTCAGCTCCAAAGCACTCCTCCCTGGCCTATTTCTAGAAACATCCCTCTGCAGCCTTCCTGCAGGATCCCTTCAGGTACTGGAAGGGAACTCCACACTTTGAAACAGTTTTAGAGAAGACATTCTTCACACTCCCCTAAGTCCCACCTGACACAAATGAGTCCACCCAAAATGGTCTGTGATTCCTGTGTCTTCACCCTCCTCAACTTACCTTCTTTTCTAAGCATTCTGCAAATTTCAACTGCTTCAACAGCTTCTTCTGCTTGTTGCTGAAGCGATTGTCCTGCTCTGCGCTTGTTCCCTGAGGCACAGGAAAAAGGATTTTTAGGCTGTGTGACAATCAACTGTCTGCAAACATCAGTTTCCCACCTATTTGCCCCACACAGTGACACCCACACCAGCCATACCACTCAGCAAGCAAAGAGACCTTTCAGGTGAAAAAAAGTCCTTCCAGGTGTCTTTCAACTCCAGCACCAGAGCCTAATGAAGACCTAGGGGCCGGCAGGCTCCTGAGCTCCATGCAGACACCTCAATCATTTCATCTCCCTGGCAGGCTGTACAGCAGCATCAGACTGCTCTGAAAGGATCTGTGCTGGAATTCACAAACTCCTCACCAGGAACAAGCTCTTTTTTCCTCTGGTCAAGAACAAACCCATCCTGTTTGTTTAGTGATATCCAGGAGACCTTTGGCTAAATATCTCTGGAGGAAATGAGCCAAGGTGAAGCCAGCAGGAGCACAAAGAATTCTGCTTTATTGATCATGCTCTGTTCAAGTTCACCAACTTGTTCCACTTGCATGAACAGAAACTATAGGTGAATTCATTTGCAATTGAAAGGCTTGAAAGTCCAGTTCTGGAAAATTTACTTGCACACAGGTAAAACAGAACCACACAGGATCCCCACTACAGACAGGTCTGTAACCCAAGTGCTGCTGACCTGATGATGATTCAAAACAAACCCACAGCTCACACAGGAAGTGAAGTTTATTCAACTAAGTTAACCTGATTGGTGGAAATCAGGCATTTAATGCATGTAGTTTCCCAAGCAGAGAGGAAAGGGCTCAGTACCAGCAATAACAGAAGCTGCTAGGGAACCAAAAGATAATAAATAACAAATTCTAACATCAACTAACCACAACAGCTGACCAGAAAGCACCTTGAATTACCAAGGTAATGTGCCACAGCCATCAGATCCTGAATGGTAACAAACTATTACCACACCAGCTTGCAAGGCAATGAGGCCTTGAGCAACCTGGCCTGGTAGGAGGTTTCCCAGCCCACGGCAGTGGGTTGGAACTGGATGATCTTTAAGGTTCATTCCAACCCAAATCAGTCCATGATTCCCATTTACTCTTCTGGAACACAGCTAATTTAAAAAAAAA
>VWZE01018400.1:622-19786 GCA_013396675.1 Eubucco bourcierii
CAGGCTGGACGAGGCCTTGAGTGACCTGTACTAGTGGAAGGTGTCCCTGCCTATGGCAGGGCATTGGAACTAGATGATTCTTGAGGTCCCTTCCAACCTTCTATGACTCTATGAAACAAGTATATTCAAATTTAAATCACTGTTCAGATGCTTTCCTCAAGGGACTTAAAGAACAAATCTCACCACACTAATCTCTTCATTCAGCTTAATCCTCCATTGCCCTCAGTAACAGTGGCCTCTCTCAACAAGGGATTCTCCCTAGTGAGAGATGCTGAACAGTAGTTGAATTATACCATGCTATTTCCTGCCAGTCCTAAAACCACAGGAAAGGTGCTCAGTCCATCCATGGTATCCAGCACAAAATTAACCATGCTGTACTTGAGTTTTTGCTCAATATTAATAGTTAGCACATGAATTCCTTGAGTTGGGAGAATCAGTAACACCTACTGCAAGTATACCTCCTGTTTGAAACTACTTATTTCTAAAAAATGTAATGATGGTTTCTCAGCTCTCTCTAGATCCTCTATGGAAAGGGTTTGCCCTACAGCATCTCCCTCAATGAGAATAGTAACAATAGGGATTTACCCTCTGACATGGCAGCTTACCTTCATGAAACCTCAGAGGAACATAATGTTTGAGACCTATAATCCAGCCTTACTTCACCCAAACTAGCTTTGTAAGTTGCTGCACTTGAGAGTTAGGTAGAAAGGCAAAGTGACCTTATATACGTATGTTTTCAGGAAACTGCTGAATAAATCAACAGTTAACATATGAACACTAGGAATTCTTTTTTTTCCCAGAGTAGTCCCATTAGATATAAAATGGCATACTGCAATTTACTGCATATTTTTAGTACAATCTGGATTTTTGAACCTAACCTAAGGCAAGGCACAGATTCCCCAAAGGAACATATAAATATGATGCTATAAAATAAAACAGCACACATGGTAGTGAACCTAGAGTTTTTAACTACTAGATCCATTTGATGTCATTGGCATTGATACTCTCCTCTATATCCAAAGATATCCAAAAAGCTACCTGGCTATCTTCTGTTAAGAGCGTCTCCAAGTTTCTTTTTTGGTCTGGAATAGACAATTAAAAACCACAGAAATTGTTACAAGGTTTAATTATGCCTAAAACATCCACACATGCTTACTTATGCAGAAGGAAAAAATATAATAAAAGGGAATCTAGAAGGAGGAAGGAGTACGTGTCATAAATTACTTTGAAAAAAACCTACAAAAACAACATCAATTTCCCACCATAGTTTTCCTGCACTTTGAAAATTTGTCCCAGCCTAAGACAGTTAGTTCAATTATCTGCATTTTTTTCACCATCTGAAGTTCTGAATGTTCCAAACAAATACTGAAACATTTCATCTGAAACTTCCGAAATACTGAACAGTTCATGTTTTAAATTTTCAAACTCAGTCAAATGTTTCAACTCTCTAAGTCAAAATGTTGCATTTTGGTAGAAAACACTGAAATGAGACATTTAGAATTACTTTAAAATCTTGTGATTTTGCCTCCTGGGCTACCTCAACAGGTTACAAAACACAAGAAATGCAAATTAGCTTTTGGTCAGCTCCTCAATCTCTGCACCAAAAAATTACATACAAATAAAAAGAGCCAAGTATCACTGGTAGACTAAATGCCAGCAGAAGCAATTATGCACAACATTTACATATATGTATGTGTGTGTGTGTACACTATGTAACAATATTCTGACAACAGCTGAACTATTCAAAGAGTCAATCAGTAATAATTCACTAAAAGTCAGAATTAAACACATGATTTTGGCAGTTTCATTTGGAACCACAAATACAGCCCTTCCCATGCAAAGACAGTGACTATGCAGCAAACATAAACTACAGCAGAGGCAAACAAAAATTCCACGAAAGCAGGCAAAGCAAATTGTAAAGGGTTAACCCTCCTGAGTCAGGGGAGTGGTCAGAACTTGACCCCACATCTGCTCGACCCCAGGTGTAGTGTTAGCCCACTCCCACTTCCTGTCTGGACCCCCTATATAAACAGAGGAACCTCCTATTGCTCTCTCTCTCCTCGTGGACTGCATGCCTGGTACTCTCCTTGTTCCTATTCTCCTGTCTTACCACGTGGCCAGTCTCTACCACATGGTGGACATCTCTTCAATCCACTCCCATCCATCTGGTTGTATATATATTTTGTATCTTGTTTTCCCTTACCTATACCTATTTGTTTTCTTTTACCTTCCANTTGGCAGACTTCACCATTTCAGCTTTTACTACATATTCTTTGAAAGAAATTTCAGAATATGGTGCCTAGTCTGTATCTTTATCATTCAATATGAACACCTTCCTGAAAATTATTGAGATCTCTCTTAAAATTCTTTACAAACCCAGTCTAAATTTCTGTCCCATTGCTCCAATGTGGCTGTTACTTCAGTTCTTATTTTCTTCATGAAGAAACCAGCTCTATTGCTTAAACTTTCTTTCTGCTTTCTGCTCTGGTCCATGCATAAAACATATCCTCTTATTCTTTGTTTTGCTGCACTAAGTGGGTTATGCCCTTTCTAATATGCCCTGCAAAACCAGCTCTCTGTTCTCTTTTATCTTTCTAACACTCCTTCTCCTGATTCAGTAAAACTGATCTTTCTAAAATGCAAACATCTAGATCAGAATAGGTGAGGTCTGAATAGGGTGCAATGACATGAATATTTTTCTGAAAATATAATCCTAAGAGCCAGACAACAAAGTGTTGCCTTTTATCATACCCACAACATGTTGTTAGCTTATTGCCAAAACCAGACCAAGGAATATTCATTTTACTCATTGTCCCACACTTATTTGCCTACAAGATACTGTAGCGCATTGTCAGACACATGGTTGAACTTGTTTAGGATGAATTATCACTTTCCCTCAATGTTTCCAGTCAAATCAACAAATTTAACTTTAGAAAGAAGCTCTTGGTGAAATCCACAGGTCTTTACTGAGCTACTGTTTTGTAATAATATATCTAAATAATATATAGGAATGTACTCCAGGAAACGTTTCTTGGGTTTTTTTGCCTTGGTGGGATGTGCAAGAACTTCATGAAACTTTGGAAATCTTCTCTACAAATTACTGAGTATTCTTTCCTGTAACGTGACTATAATGATGCACCATTCCTTCTGTAACCCCTCTGTATCATATATCTGCTACAGTTTATTTCTATAACCACTTAGCTAAACCACTACTTCTCAGTAATCTCAGGGGGTTTTGTTAACATGAATTTCAGGCAGCTAAGGTCACAACTGTTAGAATTCAAAACTATGGAATAGCCTTCACCTTATCATTTTTAAATCCTGATTTGATCTAGTTTTCTACTTAAGGTACAGTAGAATTAAGCATATCTCTAAGTAGTAAGCATATCTATATGCTTAAAACCATGACAACCCCAAGACAAGGCTCTGCACAGTGAATATAAATCAGCACTTAAGAATGCATGTATGGAAAAGCTAAAGCTAAGCTTGAGAAGTTTGCTTAACAAAACCCATCTGAAGATTTGGTCAGTTGATATAAGCATCCTACTACACAGGATGGGCAGATTATTCTTAGTTGTTGGATATAAAAGGAAATTAAGATGTACAATTTTTATAAATGTTTCCTTAGGTTGTCTTTTATTACTAATCAAGAGAAAACTTAAGCTTCAGTGCAGACCATAATTTCCTGAGGATTTAACACAGAGCTAGGCTGTACTACAGGATGTAGAACTCTACAGCCACCAATAAGATACTGCAGCAAATGTGGCAAGAAGAAAAAACACAATTCTTGACTGCTGTTAAGCAAAGTAACTTGACTACAACAATCTTTTGTTAACTGTCAAGAAAAGGTCTCAGAGAAGTGCACATTCATTAAATCTAAACTGATTATAGTCAATGCAGCACTCCACTCACTTGTCCTATCAATTCCAGCCAGGTGAACAATTGTCTAATTTTAATGATTGTGAAGAATTACATTGGTCAGAGTAACTTCCAATTGTTCTTGTAATTACATTAATTTTAAAAGGAGGGTGCAATGAAAATGAGCTGCTGCATCTTTGCAAAGCTATGGGAATCCCACAAATTTGAGTAGGGTTTTTTCTCAGTTTAAGGAAGGAGACAGGCTCTTTAACTCTTCTCAAAGTAGATAAAGAAAATATTCCATATTGGAATTGGATAGAATTAGGAAGTTCAAATGGAAATGCTATTCATAACTACATTTAGCAGTGCAAAAGCATGTAAAATACAAATAAATCCATAGGCCACAATTCTCCAATACCTCCTCAGGCCAAGGGTTCCACAAACCTCCCTCTGAACTGGGCCAAAATCCCAGGCCCTAATACTAACCCACATCATACTATGCCTCTCTGCAACCCTCCATCCTCAAGTGACACAGCTACCAATTCAGCTCACCTGCTCCAGGCTGAGCCAGGCTGCTTCAGGCCCCAATTGGCAGCGTGAGCAAGGCTGACCAGGGCCTCGTTCACCTGCAGCAGACCCAAGACAAGGCTTTGCACATCCTCCCAGGAGCAGAGAAGGAGGGGAAAGGGGCACAAACTGACACTGTACCCAGTTTTATAAGGATGCAGGACTTACGGGAATGAAATAACAAAAAATTACACTTTCCAGACCACCTTCTGGACCCATCTAGTCTCTGGAGACCCTCAACTTTATGGATCTTAAAGGCAGCCAGCCTCAAACCACAACACAGCGAATTCCCCACTTCCAGTGACTTTTGTCACTATTAATTAGGGTGTAGCAAGAGATATCTGGCAAAATGTTTTCCTCTGGAATCATAGCATTTTCAAACTGGTAACCATTTCCAGAGACTAAAATGCCAGTATAAACCCTCATATGCAAATCTAAGTCTTAATTTGAGACCAGCAGGACCACAAAGTGAAGCAGGAGTTCTGAATTTCACTGTTTGGAAATCTTGTTTCCTGAGTTGGCCATCCTTCCCTATCCTCCAACAGTAACAAATGTCTGAAACCAGAGAGTACCAGCAGCAGCAAATAACCTACAGAATACAACCTGCAGGACCTCCTTCCACCAGCAGAGATGACTGATCACTGTCCACACAAATGCACAGAGCACAGGCTTGTAAATTTTACTGCACAAGTCTAAAGATCCTCGTAGGGAAGGTGCTAATCTGAAGAAAGCCCCACAACCTGACTAATCATGCTTACTTTGTGTGTTACAGATATCTAAGCCTATTCACCCTCTGAAAACTGGAACAGAACGACTGGATATTTTCCTGTTGCTAATTTCAACAGAACTTCTGTCTATGTCTCCCAGGAAGCGTACTCTACAGAAAAACGCAAATGACAAATGTCAACATTGTACCAGAGCCTAGAACTATTCTGTGCTAATTCTGTCACACACAGAGATCTTTTCTATCTTCAGTGTGCAGGAGAACTATGCAAATCAGAATCTATCAATTTATCTGAAACTATATATCTAAACTGAGGGAAAATTAATTTAAGATTGCCACTTCAATAAACTTTATAACTATGGCCAGAGCATAAGCCCTCAGAGATACACAATTTTGCACTAGAACTTGCCTGCTTACCCCCCCCCAAAAAAAAAAAATGTAGTATTACTGAAAAGCAAATGCAGTCAGAGTTCATATACATACCCTTTGCTTCTCAGGGTCAACATAGCGAATGCCAAAATAGTCTTTCTCCAGTAAGCTGTAATAGTTGCAGATGTGATCTATGAGAAACTGACCTTTAGTTTCCCTCTGTAAAAAGAAAAAGAATTGATATGTTATTCTGAATTTACTGTGTACAAATATTTTAAAAATCTAATCCAAGTGTTGAGAAAAATGCCATATTAGATTTATTGTTCAGATTAGGGCAAGGATTTGAGCATTCAGCACCTCTAGAAGATGCAGGAGATAAGTTATCAATATACTCCCTGTACATTTGCAAATCTGACTCATTAAGAAAATATCATCACTGCTTCTCCCTCAGGAAAACGCATGTGCTCTAACATCTGTACATTTATAACACTTAATATACTAGAAACACCTGATGCTATAATTCCATTTATATATGGAATTTCAAAACACTGTGTGTTTTTGCATATCCCCCAGGTCTGCGAGCAGTTTGACAGTGAGTACCTGACTGGATCTTTATGCAATGCCCAAAGCAAGAGAGACTTGATCCTTAATTTCCAGACAGTACTACAGTATAAGAAAGAAATCCCCAAATTATTGAAATAGATGTTTTCATCTTTGCATTCTACTGGGTAACTATTGCCTTAAGGAAACTTACTACACACATGACATTTAGTTAACAATTCTATTCTTTATTTCTGCTGTCTTCCATCTCGATACTGTGATTTATTTCTCCTTAATCTACTGCCTGATATGGAGAACCTACATGAATTTCCACATTTCTTCTGATGCAGTCAACATGAATTTTACTTTCTAAATTGTGATGCATCTAATTATTAACACCAGGCCAAAACTGTTTTCCTCAAACAGTCCGTTCTAAGGCAGAGGTGCTTCATTATAGTGAAGTGTCAGGTCACTGCATTTATTTCCCTCTGTCTACTCCAAAGCAACAGTGTACAAGGGAAGAGAAACTGATGTCATCCACCTGGACCTGAGTAAGGCACCTGACTCTGTCCCACATGACATCCTGGTTGCCAAACTGGAAAAACATGGACTTGATGAGAGCAGCACTCACTGGATAAGGAATTGGCCGGATGGCTGCATGCAGAGAGTTGTGATCAATGGCACAATGTCCACCTGGAGACCAGTGACAAGTTGCACTCCTCAGGGGTCAGTGTTGGGACCAGTGCTCTTTAACATCTTTGTCAGTCATGTGGACACAGGAATCAGTGCATCCTCAGCAAGTCTGCAGATGACACCAAGCTGTGTGGCACAGTCGACTTGCTAGAGGGCAGGGATGCCATCCAGAGGGACGTGGACAGGCTGGAGAGGTGGGCCCAGGCCAACCTCATGAAATTCAACAAGGCCAAGTGTAAGGTCCTGTACCTGGACAGGCACAATCCCAAACACAAATCCAGGCTGGGTGGTGAATGGCTGGAGAGCAGCCCTGAGGAAAAAGATCTGGGGGTCTGGGTTGACGCAAAGCTCAACATGAGCTGTCAGTGTGCACATGCAGCCCAGACAGCAACCATATCATGGGCTGCATCCAGAGCAGCGTGGCCAGCAGGGCAAGGGAGGTGATTCTGCCCCTTTGCTCTCATCAGACCCCACCTGGAGTACTGTGTGCAGTTCTGGAACCCTCNAAGAAGGCTTCGAAGGGACCTTGTAATGGCCTTACAGTATCTGAAGTATCTGAAGGCGGCCTACAAGAAGGCTGGGGAGGGACTATTCACAAGGTCTTGTAATGACAGGATGAGGAGTAATGAGTTTAAACTGGCAGCTGGGGGATTTAGACTAGATGTTACAAAAAAGTTCTTTACAGTGAGGATGGTGAAACACAGGAACAGGTTGCCCAGGGAGGCTGTGGCTGCTCCCTCCCTGGAGGTGTTCAAGGCCAGGCTGAATGAGGCCTTAAGCGATCTGTTCTAGTGGGAGGTGTCCCTGCCTCTAACAGGGGGTTGGAACTAGATGATCTTTGAGGTCCTTTCCAACCTAAACCATTCTATGATTCTATGATCCTACTCCAGTCCTGCACTGAGATGCCTCTAATATGGATCATGTAGCAATTCTTCAAGACTCTGCCTTTGCTGACATCAAATGACTTGGACTTCACTCTTTAATGCCTAAAACTACAAAGGATATGCCATCACTTTACATGAAAAAAATTACATAACTGTTCTTCCAAATGATTCCCTGAAAATTTTAATGCTGTCTTACTCAAACTTTCCTCAAAAAGCTAACAGAAAATTTACACCATAAACAGCATGACTATCCAAAAATGAACAGATAACTCCTGTGTTTCTCAAGTTGCTTTGCAAAATTGAAAACCGTTATCATCAACATTTCACATAATAAAAGCTGAGGAGAAAACAGTGCCATGACCTGCCCTAAAGGGCAGAGGGCACAATGACTTTAGAACCATCACTGTTCAGTGACACCTATTGCTTCTCATGGAAAGCAGTTTCAAGGTTAGAGTGTTAGCAAAGAATACAGCATGTGAATTACTACTCTATATTCTTGTCTTTATAATTAAAAAGGCATTCTGATGTGGGTAAAGTTTCTCAATCCTTTGCTACCATCATAGAATAAACAGAAAATTCAGTGAAAAATTAAGGAACTGACAAGCACCCAAGAGCTTCTGCAGCCATACCCTACTCTACCATATGGGACATTCTCACACAAATTCACTTCTAGACACAGGAAAATTGCTAATTTCTCTAATAGATTTCTTTTTCAGAGGTACAGGAGTCTCTGTTTCTCTCACTACTGTGTTAGCCATCTAGTTCCACTAATTCTTTCTTCCTCCACTTCCCACAGCCTACGTAGTTACCCCTTGCCAAGCGTGCTTTACTTGTCTATATGTTGCTACATGTCTGGCGGATAGTACTACCTCATCTGCACCAGGGCATTTCTATACTTTGTTTTTCTAATTTTAAATAGCTAGTGTCAAACAATTCTAACCTACTTTGTTTTCTGTTATTACTTAACCTCATGCACTGATCCCCATACTGACTGACACCTTTTACCCCAGCATCAGAGCTGCTACAGGTTTCCTTCGTTTTCTTCCAGCCTCCAGACATTTAAAAACTGAATTGTTTGCTCTTAGTAATGCTCAAAAGGCAAAGTCAATATCAAAAATTTAAAAGTACAAAAAGAAAACTGCCATTCTCACAGCAATTGAAAAAAAAAATTAAAAACAAATCAACCCTTACACAATCAAATCTCAATGGTATTTTCTAGCTTAAAATCTAGGGAGTGTCTGCAAACTTTTATGACTACACAATAGGAAAGACCATCAAAATATTAAGAAAAAATTGCTGTAGTTGCATTTCAAAAAAGAAAAGTAGTAAGAAAAAAATTGAACAGCTGTAACTTCAAGTTATGCATTTTGAAGACGAATTTACAATGAACTACATAGAACTGGAGGATAGCAGCTATTAAGCAACTCAGGTATAGTAAACCATGAAAAGATATTTTACCAGCAGTGTACAAAAGAAAATCAGTTTTTAAACGCTGGAAATAAAGAAAACAAACTAGCCACATTTTCATCTGACAGTGTTAGACAGTGTCACTGGAAAAACAGTTTACTAACTTCTACACATTCACATTCTGACCCATTCACTTAAACAGGTCCTTACTTCAGCCACCTAAATAATCACAAACATTTTTTGAATTCTTGAGGAATCTCATAAAAAGCTGGGAGCATGTGTGGGTTTTTCAATCGAGTAACAACACACTGTTTCAAAAAGGAATTGATGTCCTAGTTTTCTTGCTTGAATGACAACGTGATGAACCAAACAAGAATGGGCTCCAAGCTAAATTCATGCTCTAGGATGTCTTCAGCCCTCCACAGAAAATAAAATAATCTCACCCTTGGTTAGTATATGTTTCAGTTACCACTGCTACTCAGCCTTCAAGTTTTACATGATTCATTTCCATATAATAAAAAAAATTCTCTAGATATGTAGAAGTCACTAAATAGAGACCTACTAATGTACCATGTTCTCATAAGAAATATCATTGTAAATGTTCCACTGTTATGCTTTTAAAATACCTGGAATTTGAAGATAAATTGGATTGTAACTGATGCACAGAGGAAAATATTTGATGTAGCACAGAGCACCTTAAGATGGAATTCATAATAATGGTAAGTCATTCATTTTGTTTTCTGCAAACACTATCCATAAACATTTTCTATATTTCTCTCACAATGCTCTAAATTCTCCTGAGCTTTAGAATGTAATGATCTCTCTCATGTCCTGTGTTCCTTGATACACTTATTAAATATTATAGTACAAAAGAATATATTAAATCCAAGCTTTATTCTCATTTGTGAAAAAATATGGATAAATTAAATTAGGAACTGCCAGTCATCCACAACAGAGCACAGGAACGGATTTGGGTCACAGAATAATGAATATAAATATTGCCTGAAATTTCAGACAGTTGCCATATAGCTTTCCAATTAAGCGATCCTTCAACAAACAAATGAAAAAGCTAAACAAAACCCCAACCAAACAAAATCCCAAACCCTGCCATACCAACAAAATGCTTAGCAGCAAAATGTTTTTGTACTACATTTCAGCGTATTTGTCAGAACACGCAAAAGAGGCATTATTGAAACAAAGGTATCATTTGAAACACTAATGAAAAATGTCAGCAACAGACCATAGGAATCTGAAAGCAAAAATCAAGTCAGAATTTTTTAAATCTTCACAGATTATATCACAATTCAGTCAGAAGTCAACAACTGTTCTCAGGTAGAGAAAATCAGCCCAGGCAGAAACAAGAGTCATAAAAATGTGTAAACAACAGAATCAAAATTCTGGATTGTAATCAATACACTGTTTTCAATGAAAGAATACCAGGTTAAATAGGCAAATTTATGCTAAATTCATAAATTCAAATACAACATCTGTATACCTCAAATGAGAAATGAAAAATGTTCATTTAAATGACCTTAAACAAAGCCCTGTGAAGGCTTTTGGAGATTCCTATAAATAGTTTGAGGATAACTCTCTGATTTGCTTATACAAATTGACACAGAGAAGAAGGGTATGTTTCTCCTAAGGCTGAATATGTGACCTTAGTATCACTAGAATACAACAAACCACAACACACAAGCAAGGGATATAATGCCATGTAAATGACAGAATCCCTCAACACAGAGTTTGCAAACAACTGATAAACTCTTACTTTTTAAGCTGGATCAGAAGGGTTTTTATTTCTATGAACTAAGTATACATCAAATTAAACTAGAAGCTGTTGCAAAAGAATTAAGCAAAACAAGGGATATCATCCATGTCAACAAAACATGAAAACACGGCCATATAGGTTGCTTCACTGATGGACTCACAGGACAACCTGAGTTTCTTCTTTGGCTCTAGGAACTGATTAAAAGACTGCAAAGAAGCTTCATTTTCACTAGCAGATACTATTATTACCACTGCCATTTCTGAAACTCTATAAATTTATGAATAAGTAACCCAATTCTTTGGTAATGTTTCTCTTACACAGCAATTAATCAAAAAATCTTCAGAGTTCTTGGCNAGTTTCTTTGTGCAAATTAAAAAGCAAGGGAGACAATCTTCTTGTTCTGACAATTTCACCCTTCTCCAGTGATGTTAAATGAGAACACAAAATATTTATCACAGTTTCACAGTTCTGAAAATGAGAAGAAAACCCTGTTTAAGAGCTTGTATTCAGTGAAATGCCTTCCCTATCTGCATCTGCTTCACTATGGAGTTCTGACAGATTAAACACAGTGTTTCTGTTGTGTTACCCAACCACTGAAGTCCTGCCAGCTGTGCTTATCTCTGTCAGGAAGCAACCAGCAATGCTAAGAAGCAATGCAGAGTTATAAACACAGTGTTTATTTGTACTGGTGATTTATATCCTCATCTCACAAGTGTTTTTATCCAGGCAAACAGTTTTCAACAGTTCAATAGTGATCCTCTGTGTAAAGCTCCACACATATTTAAGTGCTTACTTAAGTGTAAATCTACTCAATGAAATGAAAAAAACAAAAGTACACTAAATCAACACTAAAACCAGTACTTCTATTTAAATAAATGTAAAGTCCAGTATCTCATGCAAGGCAAAAATAGTATCGACTTTTGCAAAGCTATTTTCCTTAGTGTGTAACACACTTTGAATTTCTAGAGGTAAAAAAAAAATAAATAGCGAATTCAAGAATAATCGTAATGGCACCATAGAATGAAATTTATCCAGTTCAAGAACATGGACAACATCAAGTTCTTTTAAGGTAAAAACACCAATTCAAAAAGCATCTCTCCAAGAATGAGATCATACATCTTCTAGGGCTTTTTGGGAGAGAAATACCTGGAACTCAAATAGGCATACATCCTCTGTTTCTTTCACAACTATTCTATAGTTCAGTATCAGGGCCTGCCCTTGTACCTAGAAGTGTTGCTGTAAAAAGACATCTGGGAGCAATTCTTGGTGTTCCAGTGAGTTTGGGGACAGCTGCCATCACATTTGCATTTGTATCCAGTGGCACAGCAAGAAAGTTCACTAAGCATCACTGCTATGGGAATGGGGTTTATTCGACATTAACCTTTCAGAGTTGAATAGGGAGAAGGGCTGAGGGTACAGAGAAGGAAGGCAACTTGGCTTGCCTGAATTTTTGCATTTTCTTGTAAATGAATTTTGAAGTCCCACACAAATACCAACATCAAGAATCATCGTTCTACAGTAACCGAACGCAGCAAGGTGGAACGGACACAGCTCCAAACTAGCAACACTAGGCCAGCCCCTACCCTGACAATCTCCAACACTCCAGGCAAATTTCTTACAGATCTTTGGATTTATGGATTCACCGAGATTACAGATGACAGCAACTACTCACAACATGGTTACACAGACAACATCTTTCCCTTCTTTGCTGTCTTCAGAAACAGTGATCAAAATATCTTCTTGCAGATGTTTCACAACTGGATATTGTATAAGGCATTTGAAATATAAAGAATAATTTAAAATATGCTTGTTGATTCCACAGCTAAAATGGTCCAGCCCTCCAAATAGATTTCCTTCATGCTCATAATCACTACCCTCTGTAAGTTTAAACTTCTGAAAATACACTGTAAATCTACTGTACAGCAGTTAATTGGAAAATTTTCTCATTTGCAAGAAGGGCCAGCTGTAATTTACCATTTTTGTTGCTACATTTTCAAAATTAATTTTAACAAAGTAACAGACCTTTCCTGATAGAATCTGAACTTTGAACTGCCAGGTTTTACTTTAGAAACAAAGTATTTATCAGGGAATTCTCTTGTTTTTTTACAGTGACGAATTAATTGTATTTCTACAAAACTGAAATAAAAGGAAAAATCAGATCTAATATTGGTTAAATGAAATTTGAAAAAAAATGACATTGCAATAAAGCAGCTGGCACTTGCTTAACTACAAGAGCCCTCTTCTATACATTAATTTCCATGAATTGCCTCTGGCAAATTACACGCTTCATTCTGTATAGTCAGCGACCTGAGGTGGGATTTGTAACAACATTTTCTAATTCTAAAATTTAGAGGTGGATGGATTTTTTTTTTTTAATCTGTGTTTCTTACTACTTTTTTTTACAATGTGTAAATTCCTTAATTTCACTACGCAATGAAATTAGCTTTTGTAAACATGTTTTACCTGCATATGACCATATCGTTCCACGCAATTCCACCATTCATCCAGCCAGTAGAAATAAAAAATGTGTTCTCAGTAGCAAAGTTTTAGGGTAAGTTTTAGCAGCTAGAGATAAAGCAGCACCCTATTACACTGCTGGAAATCCACCATCACTCACTTAGAAACACCATCCAAGTGGAGTTGACTAACAAGACACAGGCTTAAAAAATGGAAGAATGGATAGATGTATGGGACAATCCTCCTGTAGGGAGGGCAGTGGGAATCCAAAATGGTAATGTACAAAGTAGAAATACACTTTAGGATAACAGAAACATGCTGGGGGAAGACCTATTCTTGCTATTATTTATCTGCTTGCTTCCTCAATAAAAGTTATGAAAGATGCATCTCTTCCTAATAAACTCCTGAATAAGACAAGCAACTAGAATGTATTTCTCTTAGTTACATAATTCTAGCAAAGAAGTTCCCAGAAGACATACATACTGCAGAAATGAAAAGTGAAGCAACAACATTGACTCACTCAAAAGTAACAGAAGTAAAAAACATATAATATAGAGTCAGGGAAAGTTTAATTACTATCTTATTTTACCCTCTATTTTGAAACAGGAAACACTTTCCAGTGGGGAAAAAAAAAAAAAAAACAAAACAAAAAAAACCTACGTGAGTGAATGAGTGAAAGTATTAAGAGAATTACTGCCCATTTTATTTCACTGGTAATTTTACAGACAATAGCGATAACCTTGGGCCACAAAACCTGAGACACAAACTACCCATACTCCTCTGGTTTTAGAACTCACCTGCTAACATGGAATGAGTCTTGAAGAACATTATTTTACAAAGAAACATCACTTACAAAGAAATCAGTCTTTAAACTTGAATTTCTGAGCACTGAATTATCAGTTGAGGCCCAAACACTGCATCTTAAGAGAACTAAATTTAAAACAAAACACACATAGAAAACAACAAACTAGATTCTTCCCACTGTTTCAGTCGGGCAATAAATACACAAAGCACGTCCTAAAGATAAAGGAAAACTTCTCTATGCTGAGAAAAGAAACTAGGGGAAAACAATTTCAAGGCTGTACCTAGCTGTGAAAGCTTGATTAAACTTAAATGAAACTGCATGGTTAAACACATCCAGCTTTGAAAATCTACCCAGAACCACATGCTGCAGAAAGATCAGAAACATATCTGTCAAACACAATTCCTCTTGTGTGCTACCTCAGTTGAGAAATAAAGAGGATTATTTCAGGTTATTTATTTTTCTTTAGTTTTGTACTATTCTTTGCAAAAGATGGGCAGTCTTAACCATATAACAACGTAATATTGCCCCCTCTTGAATTAGAGGTTATGGAAGGATAATAGTGGCCAAATAATAAAAGATGAAGGGAGAAAAGAAACAATTACACCACAGGAAAAATAGCACAATGTCAGTACCGTGCAATGGAAAATGTCCTAAATGCAAAATTATATGTAAAATTAAAATTGTATTCTACTACTGATTTAGTAGGTTTCCCCATCAGCAGAAGGGTGGGGCAAGCCAGGACATGTTTTAGGCCTATTAGCCTTCCAGGAAAACTACACAGTAAAACCTGGACAGCAGGAATGAACAAAGACAAGAGCTTTCACACAATCAGCTCTTGACCTCAGTGCTGTTTTGTAAGTGAATTACTCTGCCCCATGAGTAAATGATAAATGACCAAAAAAAAAAATAGCCCATATACTGCAGTACTCAAGTCACTGCTAGCAAGGCAGGCAGGCACTGGAGAAAGCACAAATGCAATATTCATTTACAAAGCTCAAGAGCTCATCAACTTTTTCTGCCCCTCTGCACATCGGTAACATCTGGCCATTTAGTTTTTGTGTCCCTGGATTGATGGCCTCACAGAAGACTTGAAGCATTAACTGCTCATTTCTGGTAACAGCTTCCATTAGCTCAGTATTTGTGATGCTATCTGGGGCACTATTGATTTCTTAAAAGGAATTGAGTGCTTCTGTCAACAAATCTATCATTTTATCTAACATCCAGTATTGTTCAGCAAAGCTAATTCTGCTCTCTCTGCTTTCCCTGATATCCAAGCCAGCTCGGAAGATACAGTCACCACATGCTATCATATCATGTCTAGATGAGAGACTTCGAGAATCAGGTCTTGGCCCTCATCAGCTCTTAGCCCTCATCAGCTCTCAGCCCTCACCTACAAAGCAACCTAAAAGCCAAATCAGCCAAAAGCAACCAAAAAGCCAAACTACCTAACATCTCTTAGTGCAGGTGATGGTCAGTGATTCTGCCCTGACCCTGCACAATATTGAATCTTTTTGGTGGGTTCATCAGACCCATAAAACAAGATCCCCTCCATATTCTGCTGCAAGTACCATTATTTAACTATATCTTTTCTAACAGATACACAGCAGTGTGCCCTTTTTATGCAAAGAAAAGTTTTGTGGTGGTGTTGGTTTGGGGTTTTAAGTAATCAAAAATGCTTCCATTCAAACAGTATGCTTCTTTGAGCCACAGGCAGGATCACACCCAGAATCAGGGTAGTATGACATTAGTTTACACAGCTGCTCACATTAAAATAACTGGTGAGGGTTAAGAATGACCTTTTACTTCTACATTTCAGGGCTCAGATGAGTGTATTTACTCTCAACCATGATAAGGGTCATGTAGGAACAGTCACACCATCATTTCAACATCAAGCAAGAAAGCATGGCCACAGCAGAGAAGAGCAATTTGGGAAAAAGGAGAGCAGGGTAGTTGCTGTTGCCATAGGGGATGTGGTGCCCTTTCAATCAGTGGCAATGGCACCTCAGCTGGTCTCACTCACTCCCTAGTTTGGGGTTATCCACTAATGTTCCTCTCCTCTCAGGGGAAAAAACGCAAGAAGCACAGCATGAGGTTTGCATGTGCTAGGTAGGAGGCAAGGGGAAGGAAAATGAAGATCACAATATTTAGAGATTTCCTAACTGCTGAATTAATGCCCATCAATCATAGTATCATAAAATTGACCAAGGATCAGAGGTTACATAAAGACCATAATATATGACTAGATATTATGGGAATCTGACTCATGTTACACGTGGATTACTCCAGAATCACAAGCCCAGTTGTGAAGTCAGCCGCCTGGCAATATCAAGACTGAGGGACACTGAATTTCTCTAAGTGCTGCAAATTTAAAAAAAAAAAAAAAAAGTTACCAGCTCACAACTTTATTTTTTCAAAGTAGAGGGAGCTGGATTGATGGGTTTTTTGCTTTCTTTGTCTCTTTCTTCAGGTCAATGAGTCCTTGAAAGCCATACAAACTGCCTCATCAGCACTTTTGTATTAAAGACTTCCATTTGAAAACACAGCCAGAATCACCCTTGAATTTGTAATCAGCAACTCACAAAATTACAAGTATGGCATGTGATTATTTTTATTCTTTTAAGAACAGTATCACCCAGAACTAAACCAAAATTTCTTTCTGAATTTATTTTATATATCAAAACATATTTTTAAATAACAGCTGGCTAAAGTCCAGATGGAGTGTTCTAGCAGCTTCATACCTGCTGTGCCAAAGACTGACTGCAAAATCTCAGGACACAATTATTTTATAAAGACCCTCCTTTTCAGACCTGGAGAAGTTACATAAATAATCATATGACAGCAAAGAAGAAAAAGTGCCTTTGTCACTGCACAAGGCAACTTTTTGCACTTCTCTTTCTGCCTGACACAGTGAAGAAAAAAGAACTTTGAGGAAATGAAGCAGGACACAAGTCGACATGAGAACTGAAAAGAGAGCAAGCAGAGATTTAAGTGCGCTTGCACCCTTCTTGGGATGCAGCAACCATTCTCAGCAGTGTGCCCTAAGTGAAATAGTGAAGAGCAACCAGAAGGAAGGCAGAGAAGCAGGGGAAAATCTCATCATCAAGTGCATGTCTGTCAGTAACCCAAACTCATCCACCTTCACATATTCTCCAAAGAGCCACAGACAAAGGACTGAACTAAATCAGCTGCGAAAGTACCAGAGTTAAGCATAATCTTATCAAAGGCACATGAGATCCCACAGCATCCTTGAAGCTAAACTGAGGAAGTGTGGTCTGAATGATGAGGTAGTGAAGTGGTTTGGGAACTGTTTGAAGGAAAGAAGTCAAAGAGTTGTGGTAAATGGGATGGAGTGCAGATGGAGGCCTGTACCTGGAGTCCTTCAGCAGTCAGTACTGGGGCCACTACTATTCAGAAATATGTTCATCAGCAACCTGGATGAGGGCACAGAGTGCTCTCTCAGCAAGTTTTCTGATGACACAAAACTGGGTACAGTGGCTGATACACCAGAAAGCTGTGCTGCCATTCAGTGAAACTTACACAGGTCGCAGGGTTGGGCAGGAAGAAATTGAATGAAATTCAACAACGGCAACTGTTGAGTCTTGCATCTCTTAAAGAACAACACCAGGGATCAGTATAAGTTGGAGACTGACCTGCAGAAGAGCAGTGAAGGGGAAAAGGGCCTGGGGGTCCTACTGGATAGAAGAGTGACCATGAGCCAGCAATGTGCTCTTGTCACCAAGAAGGCCAATGCCAACCTTAAGTCTATTTGGGGCTGTGGTTAGTAGGTCAAGGGAGGTTCTCCTTCCCCTTTACTCTGCCACAGTGAGACTGCATGTGGAACACTGTGTCCAGTTCTGGGCCACTCAGTTCAGGAAAGACAGGGAACTACTTGAGAGAGTCCAGCACAAAGCCACAAAAATGATGGAGGGAGTGGAACATCTCTCTTATGAGGAGAGTCTGAGGGAGCTGGGGCTCTTAAGCTTGGAGAGGAGAGTGAGTGGGACCTCATTAATGTTTTAAATATGTAAAAGGTGAGTGCCCAGAGGATGGAACCAGGCTCTTCTCAGTGATGCCCAATGACATGGCAAGGGGCAATGGATGGAAATCAAGGCATAGGAAGTTCCATGTAAAGATGAAGTTTGTTTGTTTTCCACTGTGAGGGTGACAGAACATTGAAACAGGTTGCCCAGGGCGGTTGTGGAGTCTTCTTCTCTGGAGATATTCAAAACCTGCTTGGATGCATTCCTGTGTGATCTGGTATAGGCAATCGTGCTCTGGCAGGGCGATTGGACCTCTAACATTCTGTGATTCTGTAGCATCCAGCTCTGAAGAAAGAGACTTGGGTGCAGCGACTGATGAGATGCTTAAGCTGCCTAGACAGCAAATCACATTCTAGGCTGCATCAAGAGGAGTGTAACCAGCAGGTTGATAAAGGTGATTATTCCCTTTTACTCTGCTCTTGTGAGACCCTATCTCGAATACTGTGTCCAGTTCTGTGTCCCCATCATAAGGAGGACACGGAGCTGTTGTAGTGAGTCCAGAGGAGGGCCACAACAATGATTCAAGAGCTGGTACACCTCTGCTTTGAGGGTAGGCTAAGGGAGCTGGGGTTGTTCAGTCTAAAGGGAAGAAGACTCTGGGGGGACCTTATAGCTGCCTTCCAACACCAGAAGTGATCCTACCATAAAGCTGATGAGGAACTTTTAATAAGGGTGTCAAGAAACAGGACTAGGGGCAATGTTTTTAAGCTGAGGGAGAGTAGGCTTAGAATAGATCTTAGGAAGAAGTTATTCAGTATGGCAGTGGTGGGGCTCTGGAATAGGCTGCCTAGGGAGGTTGTGGAGGCCTCCTCCCTGGGGGTGTTTAAGGCCAGGCTGGATGAGATCTTGAGTAGTCGAGCTAAGAGGCAACCCTGCCCATGTTAGGGATGTTGGAATAGATGGTTCTTTAGGTCCCTTCCAGTCTAAGCCATTAGTGAAAAATCATATATGACGACACCTGTCTCCAGTTAAGTATTATGTGGTTTTAGAGTGATACTGGGGACTGGCAATAACGGCCTGCATTACAATCACTGTGATACTTCATCGGTTCT
>VWZE01018400.1:29642-39707 GCA_013396675.1 Eubucco bourcierii
GTTCTGAGCTTCCTACTACCAAAGAAATCTTCTGTAGTCCTACACTTACCCTGACTTTATCAATCTGGACAAATGTATGAATCTGAGCCTTTGCTCTCCTTTAAACTGAGCCTAACCTGCTATTCTCTCAGAAAAAAAAAAATAACTAAGATCTGTAAATAACCCCCTAAAATTTTTACATTTATTTATAAATCTATTATTCTACCAATTGAAACAAAGGACAAAGGAAGAGTAGCCATTTCAAATCTGTAAAATGGGTTAGTACAGAAGAGCAGCCAAGTCAATGTTTGTGTGAGGTGGTTAGAAACAAGTGTAACCCAGAAGCATAGGCAAGGTGGTACAGCCACAACTTTGGCTTTTGCTGCTTGTGTGTTTTCCTTTTGGTCAGCTGCTGGAGAAAATGCACACAAACTACAGAAAAGCTACACCACCAACTACAGAAAAGCAGAAAAAACTCACAGGGAATAATGGTGAAACAGTGGGCAGCTGATTCAATCATATAATCAGTTAATAAATTACAGGAGTATTATTAATACCACACATAGTAGCAGGCAGTTTCAGATCCGCTATCAATTAAAAAGGAAGGGAAACAGAATGAATCCTTGCACCAAAAAGCTGCTACTGTGAAGTACTTTAAATTTAATAATTACTAAATATTCACCTCCTGCAACAATACCTTTACCTGTCTATCTTTACCACAAAGGTAAAAGCTATGTAAACTACACAAACATGTCAGTGTATTAGTTCAATTACTTCTTGCTTCAATTTCTTTTATATTTTGTGGATTAAGTTCAAGATGGCATGCTGCTGAATGTCCTCAAATCAACCCTTAAAAGCATAGCAAATACAGCTGCAAAGCTGTTTCTTTGCTGTATAATCCATCAGCCCAGCTAAAAACTCCCCAAGCTGGTCAGACTTAATTGGAAAGTCCTGAATGTGGTAATTCATGATCTCAGTACAATCATACTCATGAAATGAGTGTGTAACACTAACACTGAGACTACTGTATAATTGTAAAAATATAATTTTATAACAACTTGATTTCCTTTAAAGTAACTGAATGCAATTATAATTTTGCTGACACAGAATGCTCCACATTAAGTACATCACTATTAATTAGTCTGAAGCTGACTGACTCCTAAACTGTTGCTGTCCATCTAATCTTCAGTTGCTACTGTATTCTTTCAGTAGCTTTTTGGTTTAAACTCTATGCTGATTCTATAGCAACAAGTTTATAATTCATTTTCAATATACTATACATTTGGCAAACAGGAACTCTTAAAAAGCTAGCAAATCCTGTGTTTCACTTTAAGGCACAGTTGTGTTTTATAAGACAGTACTTCAAGTTGATTTCCTTACTTTGTCTACAGTAATCAGTGCATCATATTTTAACTTAGAAGTTTAACACGCTTTAAACTGATTCCTGTGAAATAGCAGCAACTCACTGTAAACAGCTGCTCAAATTCTGAGTCAACTTGTGAAATATCTTTGAAGACATACACTGCATTAAAACCACCAATCTACATTAACCAATAGCAAGATGAAAAATACATCAGAACAGGAACTCAAAAAATAACTAGGTTGAAGAGGCATATCTTCTCCCCCCACTCTCTCAGTTACATTCCCAGGAGCTGTCACAAATTACTATATGCAAAAACACTCTTTTTAAGTATGGGTGTAGGAATCACTTATCCCTTGCAAACACATGATGAAACTCACATGTATAGAAACCCTAAGGCATAAACAAATCCTGAGAAGCATAGTAACATCTGAGTTCCCCTGACTTGCACATTTAACAACTGAAGAGACACAAGAAGATGAACGATTGTAGTATGCTCCTCCTACAAACACTAAAAACAGTTTTCAAAACACTGGATGAAAAAAGAAAAACTGGTATCTGTTTAAATACAGAATAATTTTGCTTTTGTCAGTAGTGATTTCCAGAAAAAAAGCTAGCACAAAGCAGAAACACTTCTTACATTCTGAGTCGCTGTTATTCATTAACACAAGATACATACAAAACATGCTAATTTTGATTACAGGATTACCATATTAAAAGAACTTTGTACGCAGCATCTACAGCAACTATTATTAAATATCACCACTAATGTTACAGAAAAACAAAACATGCAGTACACCAAATACCCCTTCTGTAACTCACAACTTCACGCAGTTCAGTTTCAATCTCTGAAGAGATCCTGTTCAGAAGTCCGAGAATCTTGTTTACTCTAACACTCCAATTATTTGAAAAGTCATCTACAACAGGAATGCAATGGCCACCTCTGAGGATGCTTCAGAGGGACATAGTATGATAAACTGTCTGAGGGCAAACCTAATCACTTCATTAAATCATCATTATTAGATGATTCCAGCGCAGAGTTGACATTTGTTGAAAAAGTTCACAATGCACCTTACCAAAGTGCCTTGTGAAGGCACTTTTTCAGAACAGGAATTCAGCTCCAATTCTTGCTGAACATGCAACCAGACTAAAGCAAATCAGTTCAATGGCTCAGTGCATCTACCCCATCTGATCTTTCAGGATCAAAAGCAGTCCTGAAAGACATCCCAAAAAGGTGCCTGTATACATGCATTCAAGTTTCCACAAGTCACTGCAAGAGATACTTCTATATGGTTATTAGGGATAGAGGTTGGTCCAGTAAATCTGTGTTCAAGTAGGACAGCAGCAAAGAAAATGCAAATATATTTTCATATGGCAATCTGCATTTTACAAATCTGATCCTAATAGCTAATGCTTATGGTTTGAAATGTATTATCCTGGATTATAAATCCATCTTTAGAATCACTTTAGGTATCTATATTTATGTCTAGGAATATGCTGATATCATAAAGCATTAGCATTTGATGTGGACTGTCATTACCGAGTCCTTCACGTTTTATCCCACCTTAGCACTGTCCACTACAAAAAATACATTCTGCAAGTTGTGGGGGTTTTTTGGGTTTATTTGTTGGTTGGTTGGGTTGGGTTTTGGGATTTCTTTTGCAAGTGTGCTTCTCAATAGAGAATGTTTTTCCTAGTGAGCCAAGAACATAAAAAAGTCTTGTTCCCAGTTAAGACCTTACGGTAGACAATTTTCACAGGACCTCCCAAGTTGTGATGGACTACTGCAGCTAAGAGAATCCTGCATGTTCACACAGAATTTTCGGCCTGCACTTAATACACATGTCAGTTTGCCAACTGGTTGTCAAGTGATCCTAACTGCTCCCAGAATTGCAGAAGCAGTTCCTCAGGAGGCATGCTTTGCTGCATTACCTGTGCTGCCATCACACACACTGAATACTCTTGAACGAGATTACTTGAATTGCTTCAAGTGACATAGTCTGACATCCACTTACCTTAGGACAGTTTCCTATCATAGGGCTGAACCATCAGAATCTCAAAGGAATTAGACAGACCAGGAGGTCAATTCAGTGAATACAGTATGAATTTTACTTCAGTAGAGAGTAAAATAAGCCTTCTCTCAAGGTTCAGTTATTAGTATTGCATTTTCAAGTAGTCATGTTCTTTTTTTGATGTCAAGAGAGGTGTCTTTGTCTGGAAACTGTTTCACACACACACCTCTGTCTAGAAATTGTTTCAGAGCCACACACAGACACACAAAGAAAAATACCTTAGCAGCAATAATATTTTACAGTTCAGTAATCTTACAGGTAGATTGTCACTTTATGAAAGACAATCATCCCACTTAGCACTCAAACTCACCTTTCCTTGTCTTTTTTTCCCCACAGAAAACGAGCAAACTGATCATTCTCAAGATGACCCACAAGAGCAGAAAGCCCTGATGCACAGGGCATTTAGAAATCCTAGCTGTTCTCTTTCAATTCTCTCTCAGAAATCAAGTGTGATTGCCTAGAAAAGTAAATCTCTCTCTGACTCTTATTTTGGTGTAAATACCTAATGGGTCAGGATTTTATCTTGCAATCCCATAGCCCTAAATACATGTCTCCCATATCTCTAAAAAGTGTGCAGCTGGTAAGTATCAGTACCCTGACCAACCATTTCAAGTGTCAGAGATAAGCTCTAGCTGAAGTTACTGAAAGTGACCTGTAAACTGGCTAAACAAAATCCAAATTAAGAATATAAAGCCTCCTACTAGCACTGTTTTAAAAGGTGCTGGACTGCTTGATGTAAGAATTTTTACCTTCAGTATAGACTTAAGAATTCAAAGTACAGAAACCAACCTAGAACCCATGTAGTCCCAAAAAAAAAAGTAGTAATTTCCTGGAATTCTAGTCTGACAGATAGTGTTAGCAGTATCTGCAAGTCAATGCACTTTACAACAAAAGATTTTTTTATTTCCAGGTCTATTTTTGTTTCCTCCTACCCCCACATTATTTCATGAGCCTTTTTTTCCCCTCAGAATTAATGGAACTAAAGCAAATGTGCATTCTAGATGGAATGTTATAATCACAGCTTTCAAATTACATGCAGTGTTTATCTCCACTCACTCCAGATGCAGATGGTAATTCTACCTAGAAGTATACTGAAATTACAAAAGCAAAAACATGAGGTAGTAGTCATACTGGCTAACTGTGAAATAAGGGCATTTTCCAGGGTCTTTGTAAGTGATTTTCTGATGTTTTTATTACTGAATTATTTTCACAGATCTTCTCACCTGCTTTTAAGAACACTAAATATATTTCCTCAGAAAATATGCAATATCCACTTGAGACTACTATACATTATGAGCCACATTTCCTGTTTCTCCATTCGAAAGGAGATATAAAGGGTAATTACTGGACCCAAGAAGGAAGATAATGGAAATTGTTTTTTGCTAATATCTCCTGTTAGCAGCTGCAGTTTCTACTTCTCTTAGAGTCAGAGGAGGAAAAACTCATGCTGCGTTAGCATTAGCTACAAAAGATTCAACATTTGGCAAATACTGAATTAGCACACTGCAGTACCAGGTAAAGATATCCAAGCGACTCTGTATGTAACTTTTCTGGCAGAAGTCAAAAGATTGCTTGGATCAAATCCAAGTTTCTTCTCAACTTAAAATTAGCTATGCTCATCTAAGAAGAGTCAAGTACCAGAAAGTACTGAACTAAAGAAGGTGCCATTTTTGCAGTACACAACCCTTAAGTATGAGGCTGAGTTTGCAACTGGAAAAACTAAACACATTTTGTCCTTTTTTTAATCACATTTATGTATCTTTACAACACAGGCTTGTTTGACATTCAGTATTCATATTATTTTCTTCCCCTTATCACATTTTACAACAAATGTCTCCACTGATTCCATTTATTTTGGGGCTACAGTACTTCATTTAATAAAGCCTAAATATTGAATTTATGTACCATTGTGTTATGACTTCATACTTAACCTGTACCATTTCTTCCACATCTAACTATTCATCGCACCAAGGCCTTTTCATCAATCCTAGCAGTACATGTTTTGCCTACCAGAGAACATTAACCACATACACTGAGCTAAGCCCAGTGAGAAAATTATCTTCTAAGAAATAATGAATCAGTAAGATTACTGTTGTCATTTGACAAGGATTACACAACACCTGCTGTCTTTCATTAACATACAACTTGGCCACAGTTCATCTGGTCATGTCTATGGTTCCTTAAATTCTGTGTTTTGTAGTTTCACTAAAGAGACGTGACCTGTATGACAGTAGATCTGCTCCCTCCAGCGGTTCTTTCCATCACTCCTTGCCCCGCATTGTGACAGAAAGAGGTCCAATTCACATGAACAGAGGAGTCAAACAGAGTCTGGGAAAATGGGCTTCTGAAAATCACCTTGTGAGAAGCAGTTGAATAGCAAGCCAGGCATTTTCACAAGGTCATCCTACCTGCAGGTTGTTGTAGGTTAGAGAATAGTTTAAAAACCATAGAGAAGAACACTCCTCCATGGGGACAGAGAGTACTAGAGGGAAGGTACAGGATACTGTCATTTTTTGTGCCATTCCTTATCCTGTATTTTCCCAATATAAGAAGTCAGCCTCCCAGTCAGCACTCTTCTTCCCTTCTCCCTTGTTTCTTGCTCAGCACTCTTAACTTTGCTTGGGTTTGCTGTGTGGAAGGTAGGCCTAGCTGACAGATAATTTTCTTGCTGAGCAAGACAGTGCATCTTGAGTCTAGTCCAGGAAAGGGAACTAGGACTTTGCTGGGTTTTTGGTTTTTGGTTTTTTTTTTACCCTTATTACATTTTGTATTTTTATCTGGTTTTGTAAATATTCTTGTGAGTGTTGTTATTGTACCTTTTTGGGGGGCAAACTGCATTCTCTCTGGAGCAGGCTGCTCAAACTAGCACACAGGTGCAGTTTTTATTCTTATATTACTGTAGCAGATCAGAAAACACAGAAGAATAGATACACAAGAAGATAAGTAAATTACTTCCTCAAAAAAACCACCGAGGACTAACATATCCCAAAACCTTCTATTCATGCTCACACCATCTATTGCAACTTAAAGAGGCCACATGAGAAAACTCTGCAATAAAGTGCAGCGACTGCACCACACCCTTCTGTGAAACCACTTGAAGAAAACAAGCAATAATGAATTTTTAAAGAACTCATCTTAAAATGTCATGGAAGTTATATGAACCAAGCACGTCAGAGTGAGCTGGAAGTGTTTCAAGACCTTCCTTTTCAGATGGATGACTTGTCTGTAAGGCCACGGTGCATTAGAATTTAACAATTACAGACTTTTTGCTTAACCCGCAATACAGCGACCTAACAGCATTTTCCCAATTGCCTATCATCCCAGGCAGGCACACCATCTCTTCACAGCTAGCTGACCACATTTTCTGTAGTACCTTTTGACACTTATGCAAACTCTGAACGGGTGAAGCGATAAAAATCTATCCTAAATATAATGCAGCTCTCACAAATTAGCAATTGAGCAAGCAATGTGTCCCTTTTGAATCCCATTCTCCATGACTTAAGGTGGCACAGACAAACACTGCCAAAAGGAAGCTAATTAAAAAGGGCAGTAAGAGATTATGCCAAATACTATTTATTCTTATCAAGGACAGCAAAGAGGAAATTGTCTTACAAGTCAATATATCAACTCTAAAACATTAGTTTAGATTGGATGTTGGGAAAAAATTCTTCACCAAAAGGGTTGTCAATCACTGGAACAGGCTGCCAGAGAAGTGATGGAATCAGCATCCCTAGAGGTATTAAAAATACATATATTTGTGGTGCTTAAGGACATTGTTTAGTGGTAGACTTGGTTGTGTTAAGTTTATGGTTGGACTCAATGATCTTAAAGATTTTTCCCAACATACATGATTCTATGAATAAATACGGAAAAGGCCACTAGGGCTGACCTTTCATAATTGTTCATACAATAAAAATCACAATGTACAAAGCATCTAGTATCAAACACAGGAAGCAAAAATTTCAATTGTTCAGCTACTTTTTGAAGACTATTAAAAAAAAAAAAAATCCAAGCTCATTAATGTAATTTCCACAATATCTATCTGCACTTTTATGAACATACCACATCAATCTAGAAAATTAGTTAAATGTAAAAAAAAGTTGGCTCATTCCTTTCCTAATTGCAGATTAAGTAACTTGTTAAATAAATAAATAGATAAATAAATTAACATCTCATCACATCAGGACACTCAATGACAATGCACAAGGCCAATGGGAAGTCCACAGTTACCTGAATCTGACAGTTTCCCAAGGAAGGAAGACACTAATTCTCTCTTTATTTGCTCATCTAGGATACATTTCATTATGAAGACAAGATTTAAAATAAATTCATATATATATGAACATGAATATATGCACATGACAGGAAAGAAAGATAACAAAAGTAATAGTATTAATAGATCCGTATGTGTCAATGTGTTGAAATTTATGACAAACAATGAGGAAATAGTAAGAGACCTCCTTTCAGTTTGGGAGTCTGGGAAACTCAGTTTAACCCTAAACCCAGTCCTGGGAAAATGTATTGGTGCTAATAAGCCCAAGGCTGCCCACCATGCTTCTAGGAAAAAAAATAAATTAAAATATTAAAAATCAAAATACAGAAAGAAGAGCTGTTTACACTAAGGTTTAGTTTAAGTTTGTTTAAATTTAAAACTGTTTTTTTAGCTAACAGACTTAAATAAGATCCTGAGTAAGTTGGCAGAAACTAAAAAAGAAAAACCAAAAAGTGTTGCAACTAGCCATCACCTATGCTTCTTTAAAGCTTTAGATAGACCCCTATTCTCCATACTTTTCCTGTTCTATTTCAGTCATCATCTCCTTTTCATCTTTCCATCTTCTCCAAATAAGATTTATCAGCATGTAACATTTCAAATTACTAAAAAGGAGAACTACAAAGAAGATGAAAAAAATTAGGAAAGAAAAGGGAAGCGAAGGTGACTAGCAGTAAGTGTAGTCTATTTTTAACTATAATGCTACAGCATCTTGTAAAAATACACCAGTACACACCAAGCACGGTAAACACAAATATAAACTGGCAACATACATAAGATCCTACATATATTTTCAAGTTTTTTCAAATCAGTTTTTCAGTGTTTTGAAAGCAGTGTCTGATGTTGAACAGTTCTATTTGCTTGCTAGCCGATACTGCTTATAGGTTTCTGACAAGTTAAACCAGGTATAAAATGATTTTAAATGTCAGGTTCTGGTCCACAGCCACCTCTGTACTTTGTCAAAGCTCCATCAATGGTTCAGATAAGTGATGCCTTTTATATTCTATCAAATCTTTCCCCTGCTCTCCCGGGGCTTTGGGAAGTAGTAGCAAAGTGCTGTACCAGTTCCCAGTTGCTTAGAAATCATACAGTGCCTTTTGGCACAGCTAGAGTCAGCACACAGCTAATGCCAGATCCTGTGGACAGTGAACTAAACAAGGTCTGCTCTCAGTAGACTCAAATTAATTTAGTCCTTTGCTAATTGTGATAGTCACAAAATACACTTCCCAATGAGTAAGTGAATGCAAATCATAAAATAATTAGAGAGTATCAGAAAGACACAAAATTTTCATGAAAAGTCTGTGAATGGAGCTAGCTGGGGAAGCAGGTCCTTGAAAGCAATTCAGGTGCTGCATCCAGCCCTAGTGTAGTCTCTCTACTTGATAATCTCTGTTGAGAGAACTTGCACCAAAATAAAAAAAAACTGTCCTCACTTTTTTTAGGGAAGTAAAGTTAAGCTTTATAAATGAGTTTGTATGCAGGGAGAGAGAGAGACTGGTTGGAGGAGAAGTTCAGTTAGTGACAGATTTTACAGTCAGTGACTTCAACCTGAAAAGCCATAACATGCTGAAAAAGGCATCAGCAATTTAAAGAAGCAACTTGCAATGGCAAAAAGTAAAATGAGGATCAGACCAGGCTCTGAAACAAAGTCAGAAATGCCACTAATTTCTCTAGTTAAATCAGGTATTATGTCACTCCACACAACTCCTTCAAGAAACAGGTGCTGTGGAGAGGGGTGAACTGATCTCCTTCTATGAGAAGGTGACCCACTTAATGGGTAAGGGCTGTGAATGACATTTACCTGGACTTTGGTAAAGCCTTTGATATCATTTCCCACAGCATCCTCCTGGGAAAACCGTGTGCTCATGGTTTGGATGGGTGGACACTTCCCAGATTAAAAACTGGCTGGGTGACTGGGCTCAAAGGGTGGTAGTTACTGGGAGTTAAATCCAGTTGGTGGTTGGTCATGTGTGGTGATGCCTGGGGCTCGGTATCAGGGCAAATTCTCCTTAATATCTTTATCAATGATCTGGACAAGAGAATTGAATGTACCCTCAGTACGTTTTCAGATGGAGCATTGATTTGCTTGAGGATAGGAAGGTTCTGCAAAGGGATCTGGACAGGCTGGATCAATGGGCCAAGGTCAGTTGTAAGAGATTCAGCAAGGTGTGGGGTCCTGCACATGGGTCACAAAAACATCATGCCATGCTATAAACCTGGGGAAGAGTGGCTGGAAAGTTGCCCAGCAGAAAATGACTTCATAATTCAGCTGAAAATTTCTTATTATAATGATAGTAATTTCTAGCCTTCAGTGATTTTCAGAACAACCTGAATACACTAGCCCTATTTTTTTTTTATTTAAAAATTTAAAAAAAAAAAAAAAG
>VWZE01018401.1:8707-20858 GCA_013396675.1 Eubucco bourcierii
CCTTGGTGATACTGTGATACTGTAATAAAGTCACCCTGGAGATGAGCTTATTTCTAAGGTTACTGATGTGCAGCATTCATTTTTTGGGGGATACATTAGTCCAAATTACCAAATGCAGTCCTCACTGAAAAAAAAAAATCCCAAACAAAAAACAACTCACTGGGCAGACTGGTTACACTGTAGAGTCACAAAAGGAAAATTACATGGATTTTCACAAGCTGGGCTGGAAATAATGGCAATCACATATCTGGAACATAATTTGCTTAGAGGACTATAATTAATTACATAAGAAGTTTGGAACAAGATTCACCAACAACTTTAATGTCATTACTGCAACCTTTCAGAGAATTAGTATCGTGCAGTTGCAGTCTGTCACAATAAGCAGTATGGGCAGATCATTCCTTGTGAAGAAATAATAGCAATGTTTTTGTAAGTTTTCCCTTGCAATACACTCAGTGACAGGAACAGAAGACAGGAGCCTCATAAAGCTGAATGAAAAGGATAATGCTATTGACAACTATTATAAAGGAAATTGTTCTGATTAATAATAATAGGCCATAAAGAATTAGTCACCAAACTAGCCTGCAAGAGGAGGATGTCTGGACTTGATGCAAATTTAAATGACCATCTAGATCCAGAAATATCCAGTGGAGGCAAAAACATTGCTTTTAGCAGTGTCAGACACCCAGTCTCTGAATTTAACTTCANCTAGTCTTGAGGTCTGTGGTGATGGGTTGGACTTGATGATCTTTGAGGTCTCTTCCAGCCTTGGTGATACTGTGATACTGTAATAAAGTCACCCTGGAGATGAGCTTATTTCTAAGGTTACTGATGTGCAGCATTCATTTTTTGGGGGATACATTAGTCCAAATTACCAAATGCAGTCCTCACTGAAAAAAAAAAATCCCAAACAAAAAACAACTCACTGGGCAGACTGGTTACACTGTAGAGTCACAAAAGGAAAATTACATGGATTTTCACAAGCTGGGCTGGAAATAATGGCAATCACATATCTGGAACATAATTTGCTTAGAGGACTATAATTAATTACATAAGAAGTTTGGAACAAGATTCACCAACAACTTTAATGTCATTACTGCAACCTTTCAGAGAATTAGTATCGTGCAGTTGCAGTCTGTCACAATAAGCAGTATGGGCAGATCATTCCTTGTGAAGAAATAATAGCAATGTTTTTGTAAGTTTTCCCTTGCAATACACTCAGTGACAGGAACAGAAGACAGGAGCCTCATAAAGCTGAATGAAAAGGATAATGCTATTGACAACTATTATAAAGGAAATTGTTCTGATTAATAATAATAGGCCATAAAGAATTAGTCACCAAACTAGCCTGCAAGAGGAGGATGTCTGGACTTGATGCAAATTTAAATGACCATCTAGATCCAGAAATATCCAGTGGAGGCAAAAACATTGCTTTTAGCAGTGTCAGACACCCAGTCTCTGAATTTAACTTCATACAACTATCCAAAATTTGGGACTGCATTGTGTCCTTAACCACAGTTTCAAAATTCTGAAATTCAGGAAATGGTCATATTTTGTGTTATACCTTTCCTTTGTCACCTGCAGGCTGTAATGTTTAGGCATGCTTCTGTGTTGCAGAATATGGTTATCATTGCATTTGCAACAGGTGGTTAATTTGGTGTTTCTGGGGTTTGTGTTAATACATGATTTTATATTAATAACAGCTATTTTATGCATGTCTGTGTCACACTATCTTCTACTACACAGACTGAATGTCATCTTATACCACAGGTCAGTGAAAAGAAAGCAATAATATGGATTATATCCCCATGACAATAGTCTTTTTTTTAATTTTAATGAAGTCTGTGAAGATGTGATGAAGATGATTGCTGTTTACACCTGCAGGTATTGTTGACTACACAGCAAAAAACCCCAAACCAAACCAAACCAAACAAAAAGCTAACCAAACCCAACCCCCAAACCCCCAAAAAACCCAACTGCAATAACCATTTTTAAAGCAGCTATCAGAAAATAAACCTCCTCTGCCACGTAAGTGGAGGCTTACAGACAAGCAGATTTAAGCTGTCAAGAGAGCAGCAAGGTCAGGCTGTTCTGCAGGGCGGAATGAGTCAGGAGCTGAATGTGACAAGAAGGAGGGCAGGGCAGCGACCTCACTGACAAGCGCACACTTTCACAGTGCCCAAACAAAAAAGTAGAGCAGGGACAGCAACAGAAGGAAAGGTCAGCCAAGAGTCTGGGTTTTCAGACAAATGTGTATCAATGTGCAGGTCAAAGTGAAGCTGAGAAGTCAAGTCAGTGGGTCAGGACCAGCAAGGGCACAAGCAAGCATCAGGGATACCTGCAGCACCACTTAGACAAGGGCCCAAGTTCGAACACAACTGCCTAAGGAAGAGGGCACTGAGGAGGCTCCCAACAGCTCACTGTCACACAGCTCTTTTCACTGCAGCATCATCCCAGGTTACCTGAGTTTGTTAGAGCAGAACTGGCTTTGCATACAGGCAGCTAAGTCCCGAGGGAGCTGAGATGTCTCAGGGTGCACCTTCCAGCCCTAACACGAGCTCCTGCACATTCTTCCTATCTCCCTGCATCCCTATGTCAGGAAACATTTTGCTACCAAAATATATAGTGAGAAGCTGGCATTAAGAATCCATTTTGAAATCTATAACAAGGACACAATTATGTGTGGGGGTTTTGGTGCTTTTGGGCTTGGTTTTGTTTGTTTGTTTGTTTGGTTTGGTTTGGTTTTCTCTTGGGTGTGTGTTTGGTGTGTGTGTTTGTGTTAGGGAGAAGAAAGTGGAATTTAACTTCTAGATTTCCAGAGCAGAAATTCAACTTCTGCAACAGAAATTCTGTTTGGTCTGCAGGCAAAGAAGACAATAGTATGTCTGTATGGTGTAACTATGTCATCACCTTCTGAGTTTGCTTTTTGTCAATACGGGGTTGTTTTATCAGAATTACAAATGGAACTGGCTTGTACACAGACTGGCGTAGGTTTATCAAAGAGTGCAGGTTAACACGTGCAAACAGAGCTTCTCTCAATTTCTCAGTAGTATTTCTCAATCCTTGCACTACAAACAGGCAACAAATCTCAGATTTTTACATGACGACAGCAGAATGGTTGCAAGTTCAAAACAAATCGAACAAACATGATATAACACTTTGAAATGGCAGTTCCCCCCCTTTCTTTTGCACTATTACATGATATGAGAAGCGTGGCCAGCAGGGCAAGGGAGGTGATTCTGCCCCTTTACTCTGCTCTCGTCAGACCCCACCTGGAGTACTGTGTGCAGTTCTGGAACCCTCAGCACAGGAAGGACATGGAAGTGTTGGAGCGGGTCCAGAGGAGGGCCACAAAGATGATCAGAGGGCTGGAGCAGCTCTGCTATGAGGACAGGCTGAGAGAGTTGGGGCTCTGCAGCCTGGAGAAGAGAAGGCTTCGAGGGGACCTGATAGTAGCCTTCCAGTATCTGAAGGGGGCCTACAGGAAGGCTGGGGAAGGATTATTTACAAGGTCCTGCAATGACAGGACAAGGGGCAATGGGCTTAAACTGGCAGAGGGGAGATTTAGACTAGATGTTAGGAGNTTAACACTTTCAATGGCAGTTTTTCCCCTTTCTTTTGTACTATTTTCACCTATCCCTAATATGGTGGAATTAACATGGTTCTAACACCCTTATGCTGGGTGAGGGGAGCAAGGTGGTATTTTCTGCTAGCTGTAGCAATCAGATCTCACAAGATATGACACTAGATGCTAAGGGCTTATATTTCTTTGACTTAGGCAGTACTTTACAGTCACGTTATCCAGGCTTTTAAGTTTTTGTGTGTTTTATGTCAAACATGTTCCTATCTGCAGCAAAGGTTTGTATGCTCATTACTGGAATCAGTGGCTTCTCTGGGGGCATTCAGTAGTCTGTGGAGCACTGTATTAGCTGGTTATAAGTCATCATAGGGTCTAAAGGTGACAGATGTTCAGGTGAAACCCATACACGAGATGGCTGTCAGTCTGACATAACTATAATTACAGAAGGTTAGAGGTTTAAAGGAACCTTGAAAGATCATCCAGTCCAACCTCCACTTCCACAGCAGGACCATTTAGAGTAGGACACAGAAGAACGCATCCAGGTGCAGCTTGAATGTCTCTAGTGAAGGAGACTCCACAACCTCTCTGAACAGCCTTTTCCAGTGTTATGTCACTCTCACAGTGAAAGAGTTTTTCCTTATGTTTGCACAGAACCTTCTATGCTCCAGCTTCTTCCTCTTGCCCCTTGTCATCACTGAGATAAGCCTGGCTCCATCCTGCCAATACTTGCCCTTCACATATTTATAAACATTAATAAGGTCATCTCTCAAGCCTCTTCTCCAAGCTAAAGATATGCATCTCCCTTAGCCTTTTCTCATAAGGGAGATGTTCCACTCACTTAACCATCTTTGTGGCTCCGCACTGGACTCTTTCAAGTAGTTGTGTCCTTCTTAAACTGAGCACATTGTGGATTTAACGAGCTGGGAAGAGTTTGTTAAGGGATGATCTAGAGTAGTTAGACATGGACAGGACACTGGGCCACACAGTATGGACATTACATCCTTTACGAAGCAACTTAACAAAGCCCTTGTACATGCTCCAAGCTCCTCGGCCTGGCCTGGCCACAGGAAGGACTGCGGGCAGGCTTTACAGGCAAGGGAGATGTCATGAGCCTAGAGCACGGGGATGAGCTTCCTGAGGCGAGTTAACTGCACCAAGTCCTGCTGCCCCGCAGACCCTTGCCCGCCTCGGCATTGCCAATAGGTCCGGGTCTGCTCTCAGTCCGCCGCTGATGCCCCCCAGCCCCTCGCCCGCGGTCCTTCCCGACCGTTCTGAACCCTAGGCACTGCTGCAGCCCCGGCGACAGGAGCGGGGCCGAGAAGTCCCACAAACGGCTTTCTTCAGGGCCGCGCGGCCCTCGCCTCCCGTTACCAGGCAACGGCCTCCTCGCCCCGCCGGGGACCGGTTGCCGTCCTACTCTCACCCGCCGTCGGCAGGGCGCTCCCATTGGCTGCCTCCGCGCAGCGCTCGGCTCCCATTGGACGCCTGCCGCCTCTGCTGCACCCTCATTGGCGGGCTGTCCTCTGGCCACGCCGCGTCACTTTCTCACACCATTCCCCCCGCCTTCTCCGCCAGATGCGGGCCGGCTCGCGGGCGGGACCTGGGCGGTGGCAGAGCTGATTGGCGGTAGAAACTGCCACTCAGGGCGCGGGCGGGAGCCCGGCGGCGGGGCTGTTTTAAAGGCGCCGAGCACCGGTGCCTGGTAGTTTCCGCCGTGCGTGAGGATAAGTGAGGTTACGGAGCATCGACCACCAACAGGCGCCATCGCTTCCAACAGGTGAGGGCATGCCGCACAACAGAGGCCTGGCCTTTGTGCTCTGCGGCTTTCGGCGGCGGGTGGCGACGCCTGACTCGCCCTTCATCCGCGGCGGAANAGAGGGAGGCGCGGGGGAGAAACAGACGGAAAAAAAGAAAGGCAGGCGAAATCGATAAGAGCCATGCCTGCCTACAAGTTCGTATGATGCTCCGGGCGCTTCCCAGACCGTCACGGAGCATCGCCTGTGGTGCGGCGCGGCGTGGCATGCGACTCTCCCCGCCCGGCAGAGCCGAACGCCTCCTGAAAAAGCCGGCAGTGCAGGTGTGCCGGCACCGCCCTGCACCCCGGCGCAAGACCCCGGCTAGGTGAGCTGTGGTAGGGGGCTGTAGCTGTGGCTGTGGCTGCTGCGCTCTGCCTCCGCCTTGGTGCCACAAAGAAGCCTGAAATCGGTAGCGTCTTCGGCATGTCTCTTAATCGCTCCTTAGTGTCGCGACGTCCAAACTAGGGTGAGATGTGTGTGTGAGCGGAAAAGAGTGCCCCCATGTCTACACCGCCCCCGCGTCGCTTAGGGAGAAGGCAGCCGGGGACTATCCCCAGGGATATTGCCGCCTTCTGTTACGATAGCTTTCATTGAATCGGGCAGGCATCCTGACACCACGCCGCATTGCAAACGGAACCCCCGTTTCGGAGGTGCCCAGGGATGCACCACAGCAGGGTGCCTGGCTCCCCTGCGGGTGGGTGCTTGCGGCTCGATTCGAGGTGCCGTGTTCGCGGTTTGGTGTTCTGCGCAGTTTGCCTATCTCAGTCGTAGTCTCCACCCCGCTGGGCTAGAAGAGATCAGAACCAGGGATGCCACCACCGCACCCGGCCGGTGCAGTGGCGAGTGGCGGCGGTCCGAGTCGCAGGGTGACCCCTGCTGGTGTGAGGAGCGTCCTGCAGGCACTTAATAACTGTGAACCTTTCTGCTCGGCAGCTGGATGATGTCATGGCTGAAGCTGTCAGGTCATCACTGTTTAACTTCCGAACTACAAATCTGGAGTGGGTTCTGTTCTCACCAGCCAAGTCCATATTCCAGATGCCGCAGAGGTGCGGTGCCTCAAGAGGGTTAACAGATGTGCCTCTGGTACCAAACAGTTTGGGGGCTGTTGTGACTTCTAGTCAAGTGCTCTGTATGAATGAAAAGCTTAGGCGCAAAATAATGAAGTCAGATTGTTGACAGGGTGGTTTCAAGTTATTAACAAAGCCGAGAGTTGTGGGAGGACATGTTCCTGGCCACACTAGCAGAAAGTAGTGCCTGGATTGTACTGCTCATTCATTCCCTCCATAACCTTAAGGGGACTCAAAACAAAGCAGGCATGTGATTTTTTTTTTTTTTTTTTAAGTTAAAGTTCTCAGTCTTTAAAAAAATTCTGTATTTCTGAGACAGCTTTCATCTTCAGTGAAAACTCAATAATGGGGTGTTTGTGATTTGACCCAGATGACAAAAGGCTGCTTGTTTTACATCAGGTAAACTGATTTCTTGTAATGACTAATTGACTTTAGATGTCACATGTCTAGTTTCCTCTAGGGATCAGAGGAAGCTTATAAAGCAGAGGTTTTCATTGCAGCACAGCTCAATAGCCCTGTGCCACTATGTTTGGCTTATTTGGTGACCTTGGTGTTTGGTGAGTCATGGGAGTATCATAGAAAGGGCCTCCCTTTAGTTGTCTTTGGCAGAGTTTTCTTATGAGACAGCTATAGTGAGTAATATGAATTAAGTGCCAGTTCTGATTGGAGTTCTGTAAGGAGCAGAGACAGAGCAGAAACACTTTCCTCACCCCACACCCATAATGCAAATCCTCTTGGCATCTTGAGTTCCCTCATAGTTCATTGACAGGTTAAAAACCACTGTTCTATTGCTATTACAGGTCAAGCCATGTGCTACATGTATTGTATTTTAGTTGTAACTTAAATCAAGCCTTTTAAGAGTCTTTGAGGCCTTTAGCTTCCACCTTTCTGGTGCTTGGAGCAGAGCTGAGCACTGCTGTGGGTACCAGGCTTGCCTTTGGGGTGGCAGCCAGGTACTGCTGAGCTGACTTCTTTTTTTTTTTTTTGCCTCATTTTGAAGAACGAGGTGTTCTGTGCCACAGAGAGCTAACCCCCAAAGTCCTTTTACCATCTAGTAGAAGCACAGGATCATTTTGCTTGGAAAAGACATAAGTCTCGCATCACCGAGTCAAACACTGCCAAGCCCACCATTAAACCATGTAC
Source organism: Eubucco bourcierii (assembly GCA_013396675.1). Classification (NCBI taxonomy): domain Eukaryota; kingdom Metazoa; phylum Chordata; class Aves; order Piciformes; family Ramphastidae; genus Eubucco; species Eubucco bourcierii. Next base: position 16,294 of record VWZE01018401.1, read on the forward strand.
CTAAGTACTACATCTATACGCCTTTTACGAACCTCCAGGGATGGTGATTCTACCACTTCCCTGGGCATCCTGTTTTAATGCTTGGCAGCCCTTTCAGTGAAGAACAATTTTTCTTGACATCCATTCTAAACCATACCTGATGCAGCTTGAGACCAACTTGGGAAACTGACACCCACCTTACTAAAACTTCCTTACAGGACATTGTAGAAATCAAGTAAGGTCTCCCCCTCACCTTCCTTTTCTCCAGGGTAAATAACCTCAGTTCCCTCAGCCACTTCTCCTAAGACTCGTGCTCTGTGCTCTTTTCCAGCTTTGTTGCTGTTCTTTGGAGACACTATGTCTTCTCAGCCTTGCTCTAGCAGTGAGGGGCCTAAAGCTTGATACCTTGGGATCTTGTTCTTAGTGGTATGTCTGCTTTCATAGGGTACTCGGAAAACATCCTGCTCCTCCTTTGCAGCTTTGGGGTAAAGTGAAGCTCTTGGAGCAAGCGTTGGACCCCCAGTGGATCTGGAAGATGCAGCACTACCAAGAGAGGATGTGAACTTGATATGGGGTATATGTGTGTGTGTGTGTGTGTATGGGATATATGGGATGTCTGTGTGTATATGTGTATGTACATATACATATATGTATGCATGTATGTAGTGTATATATTGTATACTATCAAGTATGGTGTGGAAAACAACAAAAAATCCCCCGGACAACCTCGGAATTTTTGAGTGCTGTCGGGTTTTATGTTTTTGGTGGTGTGGGACTGTTCTTTTGTTAGTTTGTTTTTGTGGTTTGTTTTCTTGTGGTATTTTGTTTGGCATTTTTTTCAGTTGGTTGGTTAAGGTTCTTTTGCCCTCCCTGGTGCCGCAAGGTTCTGTGGCTCAAGGTGGTTAAGGCAAACAAAGTTGCCGCTGCTCGGAGCGCGCCGTCTCCTGCCGCTGCCCAGCGCGACTTACCCACGCCGCGGGAGGGGCGGGGCGGGGCCGCGCCTGCGCACTGCTGCCCCCGCCGCGGCGCACGCGCGGTGTTCCGTACCGGGAGCCGGCTATGGGATTCCGCAACGTGTAAGGGCCGGGGTCGCGGCTGTGCGGGGCGGCGGGCGGTTGGGTTTTGCGCTTTGGTGCGCCCATGCTGTGGGTGGGACGCAGCAGAAGGTCCCCATGCCCTCCTGGTAGGTCGCGGCCGTCTCCTCGGCCGGGTCACCGGTAACCTTGAGGCGTTGGCGGGGGGGGGAGCCAGATGCCCTTGGAGCCGTCAGCGAGGCCGGCCCCGCGCGGCTGAGACCGAGGCCTTGGTGACAGGAGTGGGCAAAGGGAGGGGAGGAGCCGGTCGGGCTGAGCGGGCTGCCCGCCGTGGCAGCAGGGCACACAAACAGCGCCGGGTGGGTCGTTTTGCGGCTCACCGTGCGGGTGCCCTGCAGCACTTCAGTAAGCGGCTTTAGATAGCCTGGTCCTCCCGTTTGCACGTTTCGCGTTATTTTAGGCACACATAGGTATCGTTGAAACTTCATGAGAGAGAGTAAAGATAAATGGCGAGCCGTACGTTGTGTTTTTTGCTGTAGACAAGACTACAGCTGTAACAGAAACTCGCTCTGATATTTTCCTCGCACTCGTCATCGTACACATGCTGTAAACTCATTTCTGCAGGCAAAGGCTTTATTCCTTTATGTAGCTCACCGTAGTGCCACAGAAGAGGGTGGGTTAGGTCAGTGTACTTGCAGCTGGGCACAAAGGGGGCAAGTGATCTATGAGGATGCAAGCAAAAATGCAGGAAGATGGTTCAGAGGAGGCCACGAAGACGCTCAGAGGGCTGNGAGGCACTGGAACAGGTTGCCCAGGGAGGTTGTGGCTGCTCCCTCCCTGGAGGTGTTCAGGGCCAGGCTGGAGGAGGCCTTGAGCGACCTGTGCTAGTGGGAGGTGTCCCTGCCTATGGCAGGGGGTTGGAACTAGATGATCCTTGAGGTCCTTTCCAACCTTACCATTCTATGATTCTATGATACGGTGCCTGTCTGGGTAGTAGAGGCAGGGTTAAAGTAATGGAATGTAGTAGATCCTAGAATGTAGCATATCCTCTGGTCTAGTGACAGTTAAGTTAGGGGGGTTAAAATAAGAGGAAAATATCTGTGTTTTCATCTCAGACTCTGAAATCTCCAGGACAGGTCTTGGGGTTTACATGATGCCAAAACAGAGTATACTTACCAAAAAAAAAACAACCAAACAAAACACAACCAAAAATGTGAAAATTCCCCCCAACTCAATACCAAAAAAGCTTACTTTCTTTGCTGCAAGTACAAGCAAAACAGAGTAAGTCATGCCACTCAGTTTAAAAACAGTTTTGGGGTGTCCTGGGTTGTTTTAAAGCAGAGTTTTGCTGGTAATGCTAAATTGTAAACTTAAGCTCTCAACTAGCAATATTTTTTTTCTTTTTTTTTAATCCAATGTTTCCACTGTGGATTTGTAAAACAGATTTCTTGTGTAAGCAAAAGTAGAATAAGGGACACTAAAACTAATTTCTGAAATGCTTCATGCTTGCTATGCCTGTGTTTAGCTTCAGTGACAAGAGCTTATGTCTCTTATCTCCTTGGCTGAAATTTGTGTTCTCAACAAAAAGTACTTTTAGTATGAGACACTGGCACAGGTTGCCCAGGGAGGTTGTGACTGCTTCCTCCCCGGAGGTGTTCAAGACCAGGTTGGATGCGGCCTTGAGGGACCTGTACTAGTGGGAGGTGTCCCTGCCTATGGCAGGGGGTTGGGACTAGATGATCCTTGAGGTCCCTTCCAACCTTACCATTCTATGATTCTATAAGATGTTTTGAAAGTTAGGATGCTTGGGCTAAGTATGCTTAGGCTAAAGCCTTGATGGAGGTGAAGCCTTGCCTTTTGCAAGTGACCTTGTAGAGTACCTGACACTTAAGTTTTGGTAAGCCTAAAAAAAATGAAAGTGTCTCAAAATGGATGTGAATAAATCAACTGGTTTTGTGTTTTTCTTCTTTTTTTTTCTTTCTTCAAGATCTACCACAATGCCTGGCTCTCTTCCAGTGAATGCTGAATCCTGTTGGCCCAAAGATGTGGGAATTGTTGCACTGGAAATATATTTTCCATCTCAGTATGTTGACCAGACAGAGCTGGAGAAGTATGATGGTGTGGATGCTGGAAAATACACCATTGGGCTAGGCCAGTCAAAGATGGGGTTCTGCTCTGACCGGGAGGATATCAATTCTCTCTGTTTGACTGTGGTTCAGAAGCTCATGGAGAGGAACAACCTTTCCTATGATTGTATTGGGAGATTAGAAGTTGGAACAGAGACAATAATTGATAAATCCAAGTCTGTAAAGACTGTCCTGATGCAGCTCTTTGAGGAATCTGGCAATACAGATGTAGAAGGAATCGACACCACCAATGCATGCTATGGAGGCACTGCTGCTCTTTTTAATGCTATTAATTGGATTGAGTCCAGTTCTTGGGATGGTAAGTTCAGAGTATTTTCTTACATCATCCTCTGGTTTTGGGTAGATTCCCTTATAATGACCGTGCTTATGTTCAGCCATATGAAAACCAGAGGATAGACTGTTTCTCTCTTCCAGTCTTTCCCTTAAATGATCTGGACCACTACTTCAATTACAGTGCAAAAAAAAAAAAAAAAAATCACTGGTTTTCTATACATTCCAGTGGCTGTCAGGAAGTTGAAGTGCTGGAGGAAAGTTGGGGTTGGAGGGCCCCTTAATCTTGAGATGATACCCTCTGTAACCCATGTCTAAAAATGTCAGTTTTTAGTGAATAGTACAATGTCCCAGGGGCTTGTTCCTTTCTCATCTTTATTTCTGTTTGGGTTTGTTTTTTTGCAGGACGCTATGCACTCGTCGTTGCTGGAGACATTGCTGTGTATGCCAGTGGAAATGCCAGGCCAACAGGTGGAGCTGGTGCTGTTGCTATGCTGGTTGGTCCAAATGCTCCGCTAATTTTTGAGAGAGGTTAGTCCTGTTCAGCCAGATAAGTGGATCCATTCTGAATCCTGTACCCTAGTTTGTGTGCATTGCTGGAGGGCTAGATTTTACAACAGCTAATATCAGGAATTGTCTCCTCTTGCTCTAGAATGACTTGTCCAAGTCCTGCTACAGGAGATCATAGAATCATAGAGTGGTAAGGTTGGAAGGGACCTCAAAGATCATCCAGTTCCAACCCCCTGCCATAGGCAGGGACACCTCCCACTAGTACAGCTCACTCAAGACAAAGAGCAACTAGAGGTACCCCTGTCTGTTATTTCTTTGGGGGTTTCTCCCAATTAAATTAAATTTAATACAATCCCAAGCACAGCTCCAGGCTGGGTGGGGAATGGCTGAGAGCAGCCCTGAGGAAAAGGACCTTGGAGTCTGGGTTGATGAAAAGCTCAACATGAGCCTGCAGTGTGCACATGCAGCCAGACAGCAACTGAGTCCTAGGCTGCATCAAGAGAAACGTGGCCAGCAGGGCAAGGGAGGGGATTCTGCCACTTTACTCTGCTCTTGTCAGACCCCACCTGGAGTACTGTGTGCAGTTCTGGAACCCTCAGCACAGGAAGGACATGGAAGTGTTGGA
>VWZE01018406.1:49027-61346 GCA_013396675.1 Eubucco bourcierii
TATCTTCCTGCAGCTAACAAATGAAATCTGTCCTCTGAGCTGCCCAGGATTTCACTGACTTTTTTTTTTTTTTTTAAAGAAACAAGAAATAAAAGTAAGAAATACGATAACATCACAGCAATCTTCCTGTGACTGTGCTCCGAGTTGCGGCAAGCGGTATTTTATCTTCATTTCAAAATCTAGATGTGGCAGAGGCACATTTAAATGTGGTGACATTTATACTTTAAATGCCTTTTACGTCTCGTTGGCAGGTTTTATATAGAACACATGTATGGAAAGCAGACGGGGGCCGTGGATGAAAGTGTGGAGCAGGGAGTGCCTGCGGAGCCATTTGTAGGAAAAATGTGAGTTAAAAGAAAGATAGAGAGGAAGAGAGAAGGGAGGAGAGACAGAGAAGGAAGAAGAAGAGGGTTGGGGTTGCCTATGCAGGAAGCAGACATCATCTTTGGTCTCTGACCAATTGCTCCCACTGCAATTTGTTCCCAGCCACCATCTCCCTCCACTCCCTCCAGTCTCGGCCAGCTCAGCATCACTTACGTGTTGCCACTGGTCCAGGATGAGGGGCCGATATCGCAGGAAGAACTTGAGAGGGAAAGACTCAGGGTCGGGCCAAGACGAGGGGTTTTGCCATGACACCTCCAGCCTCCGAGGGTTATTAGGCACAGGTTTGGCCACCACGTTCTCCGGAGGGTCTGGTTTTACTGGAAGAGAAGAGGGTGGCTGGTAAAGCTTTGCGCATGGCATCCTCCCTCACATCCCTCTGCTCAGCTGGCTAGGCTTGGTGAACGTGACCTTTCCAAGCAGAGCAGCCAACATGCAGAATATTCCTTTCCCAAGCTAATTAGATGCAATTCACCTTTTCTTGTCCAGGTCAGTGCTACAGCTGTCCTGGCTCAAAATAACCACCATTAAAGAGGTGCCAGTGCTGGAGACTCACAAAAAGAATCTGGCCAGGGCAGAGAGCATCCTTCCATTCTTCCTCCCCTGGGCTACTTGAGTCAGGCCAAGGAGCCCACTGAACCCAAATCCTACATTTTCCTCACATCCCTGATTCCTGGGAATTTGACTCACATTCAAACCTGCTTACCCCACAGTAATGTGGCAGAGTTTGGCACTAAGCACTGGGGTTTTGGGGATTCAAAACACTGGCACATAACATCTGCCAACAGTGAAGGATTGCTGTGGCCACCTTCCACTCGAGTTATCTCTGTCTCAAGTCCACTCTGGTTTTGGGATACACTCACTTTTTGACAAGTATTTCAAGTGAGTATTAACTGGCTGTGATCTGTGCAACCTGTTTTGAAGTTGCAACTACTTAGAGAGTGCTGGGAGCAAACCACAGACAGGCTGTGATGATGAACTGCATTGCCCACTGCAGGGTGAAGCTTACTCCTTGTCCAGGTTTGCTCAGCTCCCAACTGCTCAAACTCCCAATCTGCAACAGCAAAGCTGCAAAAAGGCTGAGGCTTGGGTACACCCACATGTCCTTTCTCATGGTCAGAATGGAGCTGGGCATGGGGACCTAGGCACACAGCTGTGCAGGGAGTCAAAGAGGGCTCTGAGAAGAGTAATGTGGAAGAGTCCTCATGTCCCATGAGGGCTCCTAGCCTCCTACGAAGTCCGCATGCAGAAAAATGGATCTCTCCTTTAATCTTTGGCCTTAAAACCTTTGGACTGAGTAATGGTCCACTGGTTCTGATCACCTCAACCAGCAGCTTGTGAGTCTGAAAGTGCAAACTTCTATGTATGGAGGAGGGGTGCTGAGGGCACGGGGAGCACCTCTCTGCCTGGCAGAGCTTTATCTCTGCACTTAAGAGGCCTTCTTCTCCATGCTGACTCCAGGGACTTAGCTCTGCAGGTGGGAGGTAACATCCACACAGGGGCTTCACCTCCCCTGGGAGAGGAAGGAGGTAGTGGTGCATGAGTTGTTCCCTCACTAACCTGCCTGCCTGCTGACAGCAGCTCTACCCTATGCGTAAAGGACATCTCCCCCTCTACCTGAAGCAGTATGGGACTGCTGATGCAGAGTTACTTGTATGCCATTCACTGCCATCTCTGGTCCAAGATGACATCCTCCCTGCACCACCACCACTTGCTCCTGTTACAAGAAATCAATCTGTGATGATTTCAGAACTGCTTTCTTGGCTACAGGTGAGGCAGAGAGGGGCTCCTGAAATGAAGCCACAGCCCAAACATATCTTGGAATCTGGAATTGGCTACGTTTCCCCTAAGACCATCACCACCACCACCTCCCTCTCTTCACGCATCCCACACAGCACCCTGGCACACATCCTGATGCAGTCCTCCTTCCTCACCATCCTCACTACCACCCCAACACAACAGTGGTTGCAAGGAGGGCTGAATAGCTTCTTCCATCCTCACTGAACGCAGCACTCAGAGGATGCTCCTGGAGGCTTGGGGAGCAGCTGGTGAGCAAGCACCCATGACCCTGACTATGGGTGCTTAGTGCCACCTCCTGGGTCCCACTAACCCCTCTCTGTGGCACAATTTTCTGTATACAGCTTCATCCTCAGCAGGAGGAATGACTTGCTGGGGCTGTGCTGCGCTGAGCTACTCCAGATGGCTGTGTAATTCCTCTGCTTGCTTTGAATCCCCAGGCTTGGACTGGACATCAGCTTCCATCGACAGGGACTTGGAGTCCAAATGCATATGGAAAAGTATAAATCCAGTGCTGGCTCGGCTGGCTCGGTTTGCAAAACAAAAGTCTGTTCAACTGAACAAATGCAGATGACTACAAACTGTGGCTCTGCAGCAAGGAAGTGGGAAAGAAAGCAGTGGGATGGGGATGTGTGCCATGGGACACTCTGTGATAACGCAGGGAGTGTGGCCCTGCTTTTTGGTGTGCCAACCTGGAGCCAGGGAAGAGGGATGTTTAAATATAGTTGTGCTGGGTAAGGCACATGTGCTTGGGTAGTGATGGCAGATGCCACTCTTGTGGGTTGGAGGGAAGCAAAAAATCCAAAGATGCCCTTATGGTGATGTGGGTCACCTGTTCATTTTGCAGGGATGTCACCCCTAGGCATCCAGGTTGGACACTGTCCCTGGCTCCAAGTGAGCTGTGCAGAGTTGAGCCAGCAAAGGATTTGTACTTCCATCTGCTGTGTGCCTTCGGAGGGCGCCGGGAGTCAGTGGGAAAACCAACAACCCCTGCAGCCTACCCATGCATCCTCTCACCCAGCGGCTTCTGCCAGGCAAGAACCTGCAGCAGTGCCAGCCCCTCCAAAAGCATGAAGCCAAAGCTGCTTCTGGTCACACCCAAGCAAGGAATCAGGACTGCAAGAGCCAAGAGAAGCACCTGTGGCAGAAGGTCCAGTAAGGAGTATTTCTTAGACAGACTTGAGACACTGTGCTCAGCAAGGGGAAACATCAGGGCTGGTCCTGCAGGGGTCAGCTGAGGGAACACAGGGTGTGTCCAGCTCCCTGATTTCCATATGACCTTGAAAGAGTCCTTTATCTTCCACAGCCTCCCAGGTCCCTGCTCCACACATGGGAACAAGTGCTCCTCCTTCTCCAGCCTTTGTCTGCCTCCACTTAGCCCACACATGGCAAGGCAGGAGTTTTCTGGCTGTACATCAGCTAGCATAATAGAGCCCTGTCCTCAGCGAGGGCCTGCAGGCAGTAACGTAATAAAAGCAATAACAGTAATAATAATAATGGACTATGGGCATTAGGCTGAGTACTGGTTAAGCAGCTACGAAACCAGATGTAATATTATCCCACTGAGCTAAGGGAGCATCATCAGACATTCCTGGGAAGGGGACTTGGCAGGGAGGTGACTCACAGCTCTTCTTGCTTGGTTTTCGGCAGCGGTGTCCAAGCAAGGGCTTGGCGTGCAAGGCAGCAGCTTTCCCTAAAGCCTCTGCATGCTCATGTTGAACTGCAAGTCTTCAGTTGTCCACTGCCGCTGGTTTTACTAGACAGATCTTGCAGTGAAACAGGGGTTCAGAAAGGCAGCTAAGACCCTCCAGCACAGAGGGCCCTGTCACCTATCCTGTCTTTCCAACAAGTGCTAAAATGGATCCCTTGTGGCTGTTAAATATCCCCTGGCATTTTCCACGAGCAGAGGGATATTAAACTCCATGTCTTAGCCAAATGTCAGTCTAGGTAATTTAATTCTGCCTCCCTAAGTAGTATGAATTGAACTGACCTTCTGCCTAGGCAACTGTATACTCATGTTCAGAGACTCTGAATTTCATACAGACACTGGCACATTTGTCCTCATGCAGGCCCTCCGAGATGCTCTGCATCTTAATTGTCCCAGAGCTGAAACTAGGAGGCTCAAATGATCTTCCCAAGGTCACATAAGGAATGCGTAGCAGATATGGGGAAGGCACTCATGCTTGAAAGGCCTCGTCCAAGGCTACCTTCTTCCTTTTAATGCTGTGCATCCTTTCCTGCTTATTTGCTGCAGGCTCTCACGAGGAGAAGGATGCTGAGGTGGGATGTCAGTGTTCCTGTGTGGTGGTGCTGTCCCTGTTTCCTCTGAGGAATGTAAATGCCAACTACCTGGTTCCTGGGCTGAAACAGAAGCCAAGGAGGTTGGGGTTGTGTCCTGCAGGGCCACAAATGTTTCCATGCTGTCCTAGCCACGAGGGACATGGTAGCTCTTGATACACCACTTTACTGCTCCCTAGCAACTTCCTCTGGCTCCAGCCCCTTTCCCACTTCCTCCTGCCTTAGGCTGCAGCTCTGATGTCACCTTTATTAATATCAATATAGTTGTAGAAGACATAATTATGGAAACAATTTCCAGGAGCATAAGGAGGAGGAACACAGCCCAGATGTCCTACCAATAAGAGATGGGGGTCAGAGAGCTGGAAAAGCTTTCCCAGTCATCACTGAAAATGACAATGCAGTGACCCCTCACAGCTGGATGCTAATAACCAGCACAGTATGACTGCCAGCAAGGCATGGGCTTGGGATAGCAAAAGAAAGTACCAGTCATTTTCCACTCAATTAGAGCCCATCTTCTGAGTGCCTGGGGAAGGGTTTTTCTGCTGGGGGCTCCAGTGAGGAAGGAAGGAGGCAGGAAGCAAAACCAAAGGAGGTCACTCCTCCCCAGGGGGCTTTTTGTGTTTGCTCAGGCTGGGTGGGTGGTCTGACCCAGCAGTGGGTCTGTTCCCTGCTCAGATGGTGCTGGGATAGAGAGCTGCCAGCACTGCATTGCTCTCACACTGGCTGCAGGCCACTGTGTCTCCATCAGGGCATGAGATCAGGGCTATGCAGAAGGTGTGCTGGTTTTCTCTAGACTGGAGGGAGAACAGAAGGCAGGCTCGCTCTGACATCCCCAGCCCTAGGGCTGCAGAAGAATTATGCAGTTGATGATTGACACTGTCTCTCCATTTTACTAGCATATCACAACGTTCCCATGCAGCATTTTTCCAACAACTTTGTGTAATGGTTTCCTAGTGAGCCATAGGCTTTCCACCCCTCCACCTTGCAGAGTAAAGCCCAGCCCAACTTCTGAGATTAGATCTCAGCCCATCTGATGTTGGTAGATTCCCAGGGAACCTGCTGGATGCTAGATCCATAGTGCCAGCACCCATCATATTGGGGCACAATCCCAGGTTTGCAGCCACAAAGGAGGGAGCTAAAAGAGACACTGATGGAGAAATTTCTACAAGGAAAGCTGGCAACCTGGGGCAAGACTGAGTGGCAAATCACACTAATACAGTGCACTTATTTTAATTGGAAACATTGGGGCAGCACAAGGAGAAGCTCCATGCAGAGCAGGTGGCTGTTGGTCAGTGACAGAGCTGAGTTTGCTCTTTAATCACTCTGCTAAGCCTGTCAGCTGCCTGCTTGAACACTCAGTCACCACCATGTCTGTGCTTCTTGTGTGCAGTACTTGCACCAAATCTTGTGGAGGAGAATATCATAGCTGTACAGAAAGTAGAGCTTTCAAGGCCACTGGATACTAAAGTGTCTATGGGAGTGGGATGGTTCTGGTGAGCAGGACACAGCCCTTTCTATCAGCACTGGCCTACTGTCCTTTTCCCAATGCTGTCCTGGAGGGTGTTAGAGCATCTGCCAGGTGGTGCAGGGAGTGGATCTCACCTCCCACTGCAACTGCAGGGATGTGTCCAGGCACTCTTGAGAAAGACACAAGTTTTGCACCCGTGCTAACAGCTGGTCCAGGGCAGTGCTGGCCTCTGCTGACTGCTCTCCCAGCCCAGGCCAAGCTCAAACTGCTGGGCTGGATCCGGTTTGTGCTGGTGCTGGGATGCCTGAGGCTTGCATCTGGGTGTGCTTCCCTAAGGGGTTGCCCTTATGTGTTGGATGGAGGACCAGATGTTTGGGAAGCCAGGCAGGGCATGGGTGGGATGCAGATGTTACAGGATGATGCCCTGAATGCCTGCAAGAGGGAATGCAAGGAACTTGGAAAATGCAGCTTAATTGCTGCTCTGGGCCCCACGAGCTGGAGGTTACCTTCAATTTTAAGGAGTGTATCTTCCACAAATACAACAATTTCCATTTAAAGGCACCCGAGTGACTCAAACTTCACCGCTTCCCTGCTAAGCTCCTTGCCTTGTTATCAATGTTCATGATGCACCAATTAATACAGGCTTTGGCTATGGACCATGGCTGTGGGGACGTGGCAGGATAGTCCTTACTTCAAAATAATTTCCCTGCTATGTGCAGTGCTGTCACCTTGTTTCTTGTTCGATGTTTTCTAGAATTCAGGGTGGAAAATGAAAATCTGGGGCAGCAGTGGAGTTTTTCTTGCAGTCTGGCACTTCCAACCGCTCAGTACTGGGACATGCAGCACACTGAAGGCAAAGACTGACTGCTGGCTGCACTTCAAGGATTCGTGTATTTGTTTTTCTGGTCCAGTAATTGCCACATGTAACCAGAAAATTGTTTTTCAGTGTGTTCCTGAACCCTATCCTCTCTCATTTTCCTGTTCTTTGAGGATAAACTCTCCTGTCGTGGCACCAGCTCCAATCTGTCTTTGGCCAGTGGCAAAAACTTTGTGCCCAACTCCTTGTTTTTCCTCAGTTGCCCAGTTCATGTTGGCTCTTCACTTTCAGAGGAGCATCCACACCACACACAGAGTTAGGCAGCATCTCTGTGTGAAGTCAGTGGCACAGACACCCCAATCCCCAGGGCCAGCTACTCTCTGTCCCACATTGCACAGTGCCCACTGCCTGGATGGGGCAGTGAAGAGGTGTAAACTGAGGAACAGAATGCTTCAGAGCATGCTACGTAAGGGCTGGTGGAGAACGCCTTTGGGAGGGCTGCATCCTGCCCAGGAATGGGGGCAAGCGGATGGGACATTTTAGTTTCTCTTTCAGTCCTAACTTCCATAACTCTGCTTCAAGTGCAAACACCAAAACTGTCTTTTGGGTAAGCTCTCAGGGGCAAGAAGGGCAATGCTGTTTGGACCACATCAGTTTCACAGCCTTCTGCCTTGGTACACACCAGCAGCTTCTCCATCCCCCAAACACGGAGGAGTTGAGCAACCACAAAGACCTGAACAGCAGAGGATGGAATCAGGCAAGGCAACAGGCAGTGAATGAGATCAGCACGGGGAATGCCTGTAGGCATGCTCTCTGGCTCCCCTGAGATAATCAGGTGCCAGCATCAGTTACACCAGAGCCACGAGAATCAGGGGGAGCATGGGGAGGATGCCAGCATGTTTCAGGTTCCAGCTCCACGTCATGCATGGATAGGCAAAGGCTTCAGTTGGAGAGACTACTGATTCCCTGGCCCATCAGCCTGCTGAGTGGTGCTGTGTGCAGGGCAAGCCAACCCTAACACCATCTGGGAGGCACCAGTTGCTGCAGTGAAAGTTACCTATGGCGAACTCGTCAAAGGTGAGAGTGGTGGAGTTTTTGCCCAGAGCATTCGTGACTGTCAGTGTCACCTTGTACTTCACTGTTGAGAAGAGCTGGATGTATCGGATGTGACACCTGTTTTTGGGTAAGGCATCCTTCTCACACACCATCTCTCTTGTGCCGTGTCTGAAAAGCAGAGGTGAGAAGAGCTGTTACCTACAGAGCAGTGCTCTGGGTGGGGATACACCCATGCTGCTGCAGGGAGGAGGGAGAAGGAGCAGGTTTATGTCCCCATTTTGCCTGTGGTACCTACACACCAGACCTTGCCACGGCTGAAGGGTTGCTTTCCTCTTGCTGGAGAACTTGAAGGGTCACATCCATAAATTTTATCCTAAGCCTGTGGGGAATATCCTCATGCTGGCTGCAAGGAAAGGATGAGGCCCTACTGGTGCTGTGAGAAGAATGGGGTCTCCTTTCTGCTGGTGACAAGCACTAGCAGATAATCATAGAGTCATAGAATGGTAAGGTTGGAAGGGACCTCAAGGATCATCTAGTTCCAACCCCCTGCCATAGTACACTAGTACAGCTCACTCAAACCCTCCTCCAACCTGGCCTTGAACACCTCCAGGGAGGGAGCATTCACAGCCTCCCTGGGCAACCTGTACCAGTGTCTCACCACCCTCACTGCAAAGAATTTCCTCCTAACATCCAGTCTAAATCTCCCCTCTGCCAGTTTAAGCCCATTGCCCCTTGTCCTGTCGTTGCAGGACCTTGTAAATAATCCTTCCCCAGCCTTCCTGTAGGCCCCCTTCAGATACTGGAAGGCTACTATCAGGTCTCCTTGAAGCCTTCTCTTCTCCAGCCTGTACAGCCTCAACTCTCTCAAACTGTCCTCAGAGCAGAGCTGCTGCAGCCCTCTGATCATCTTCATGGCCTCCTCTGGACCCACTCCAGCAGTTCCATGTCCTTCCTGTGCTGAGGGCTCCAGAACTGCACACAGTACTCCAGGTGGGGTCTGACGAGAGCAGAGTAAAGTGGCTGACCACACTGCTCTTGATGCAGCCTAAGACTCAGTTGGCTCTCTGGGCTGCACTCACTCTGCAGGTTCATGTTGAGCTTTTCATCAACCCAGACCCCAAGGTCCTCTTCCGTTAACCACTCAGCCTGTATTTGTGCTTGGGATTGTGCCTACCCAGGTGCAGGACCTTGCACTTGACCTTGTTGAATGTCATGAAGTTGGCCTGGGCCCACCTCTGCAGCCTGTCCAGGTCCCTCTGGATGGATCCCTGCCCTCTAGCAAGTAGACTGTGCCACACAGCTTGGTGTCACCTGCAAACTCGCTGAGGGTGCTGATAATGCATAGCACCAGCCTGTGTAAGGCCTGTGTGAAGCCCTGGGCACTGGGTGAGGGACAATAGCATGATCAATTCTAAGTGAGGGACACTGCTGCTACTCAGCCACAGCTAGTGTACAGCAGGAGGGAGCACAGCTGTGCCACATGTGCCAAAAGCCAGTGGGTTCAACTTCCACTGCGGAAAAGAGGTGCAAAAAGTTTGGACTTGGGGGCCATAGAAAGGAGACCTGAGATATGGGCATTTTACTTGTCCACTCTGGGAAAATTGGAACTTTCTTGGACAAAGCCCCAGAGCCAAACATTCAGTTTGGATGTCCTTGGAGAATCCTTCCCTAGGACTGTTTTTGGGACATCTATCCCATATGCTCAGCACAGGTCAGAATCACTGCCCCAGTACTTCACAGCACTACTTAGGACTTACTCAAGGCTGCAGGGACAAAACATCACCCCACTGCACCCTTCCTTTTCAGACACTTACACAACAGAGATATTGAAGAAGTTAGGGATGTAGGTGGGAGTGGGCAGGTGCCAGCTGCAGTAGAAACCTTTTGGGTAGTTGTTGGACCGGCACATCAGCACAGGCTCCTTCGGAGGGGCTGCAGGGAAAGAGAGAGAACAATTACCCATGGAGGTGGAATCATCACTGGGTTCTGAACAAGGGGATGTCCCTCCACTTTCAAATGCTGCTGGTTTGGGATGAGCCACAGATTCCAAAGGGAGCCTATTCTGTGTTTATCATCTGCTCAAATTGTCTGGGGGCCTTTGTCCTGCGTCTGCTGCCAAGGCACCCTTTGAGACCTTTCTTTGGACTGTGCTGTGCACAGCATCTCACCTCCACTGGCAGCCCACTAACTCAAATGAAAGATGGAGTGCCAGAGTAGGCTGGCAGGTGTCAGGGAAAATTGTCTTCAAGGCTGCGACAGAAGCATCACTGATGGGGAGGAGGTGTTGCTATTTTGACCCCATTAAGCTACAGAGCTCATGCTCTCTCTGCCATGTCCCTGGGGACTGATAAACTGGTTGAGGGATGATCCCCTGAAAGACCAGAAATCCTCTAAGGGAGGAAGGAGGACTGCTTATAGCAAGATGAGGAGGAACAGCTTGAAACTATCAGAGAAAATTCAGTTCTGCAGGAGGACTGGCAGTCTTAACACTTTCAGCAGCATAGCAGAGCAACTCATCCTAGGGCCCTGCCTCCCATCAGACAGGGAGGCAACTGGAGATACAATGAGAGCATGCAATGGGGAGCAGCCTTCCTCTGGTCTTGTCAACTGGTCCTGCAGGTTAAAGGATTTTAAACCAAACCAAATGTTCACACTGCACTTGGTTTCCCTGGATGTATGTGCACCCTGTGTGCTTTCCAGGAGCACAGCCAGAGCTGCAGGAAGAGTCTGCAAAATGTCAAGGACCAGTGCATGCAGAAAACTGAGATGTGTTACCTTTCAGCAAATAAAGTTTGCACTTGTAGGTTGGTAAAAATGTTATCTGAACTGACACCAAAGTCAGCTCCTCCTGGCATATGGACACTTGCATTTCTAAGAGCAGAACTTGGCTCTAACTGCAGCGCATAGGCACAGTACCTTACCATAAAATACACACCTTGGGCTGGATGTACACTGGAGTCCTCTCAAAAATGCTGTCTGAACCTGTGGTGGTCTGTCTGTCTTTCCCTTCCCTTGTTAGCCCTCATCCCTGTACATCCAACCAATGTCCCAGGACATGCTCTTCTCAAGCAGGTGTTTGGAAACCTAGCAGACCAAGCAGCCTCAGCACAATCATAGAATCATAGAATGGCTTGGATTGGAAGGAACCTTCAAATGTCATCTAGTCCAACACCCCTGCAATTAACAGGGGCATCTTCAACTGTATCAGGTTGCTCAGAGCTCTGTCCAACATCACCTTCAATGTTTCCATGGATGAGGTATCTACCACCTCTTTGGGCAACCAGTACCAGTGTTTGATCAGCCCCACAGTACAGAATTTCCTCCTAATGTAAGAAGAAAACCACCGACCTACTTTCTTCCCACAGAACCACAGAATTGCCTGGACTGCAGAAGACCTTTAAGTTCAGATCAAATCATTAACACTGACAAGTCCTTCAGTAAACCATATCTGTAACCACTACCTATGTGTAGATACCTCCAGGATGGGCACTCCACCACTGCTTGGGCAAACTGCTTCAATGCCTTATAACCCTTTCAGTAGAATTTTCTTCCTAATATCCTATTGAACTTTTTCCTTGGCACAACTTGGGGACATTTTCCTCTTGTCCTATTGCTTGTTACTTGGTTGAAGAAATCGACCCCACATGTCTCTACAACCTCCTTTCAATGTAGTTGTAGAGAGCAATGAGGTCTCCTCTCAGCCTCCTCATCCCCAGACTAAACAATCCCAGTGCCTTCAGCTGCTCCAAATAAGACATCTACTCTAAGCCCTTCACCAGCTTCATTGCCCTTCTCTGGACATACTCCAAAGCCTCAGTGTCCTTCTTGTAGTGAGGGCCCCAAAACTGAACATAATACTGAAGGTGCAGCCTCACCAGTGCTGAATATGGGGACACAATTGCTTCCCTACTCCTGCTGGCCACACTATTCCTCACCTAGGCCAGGATACTGTTGGTCTTCTTGGCCACCTGGGCACACTGCTGGCTCATGCTCTGTCAATGCCTCCAGATCTTTTTCTGCAGAGCAGCTTTGCATCCACTCTTCCCTTAGCCTCTCACGCTGCTGGGGGTTGTTGAGAAGGACCTGCAATCTGGCCTCATTAAAACTGATATAATTGGTTGTGGCCCATTGATTCAGTTTGTCTAAATCCCTCTGCACAAACATCACTGCTCACCACAACACTCTGGTCCCAGCAGTGATCAACACCATATGGATAACTGTGGACAAGGGAAGTTGACAAAGGACAGTGGACAAGGGAAGGGCAACTGATGTCATCTACCTGGACCTGAGTAAGGCATTTGACTCTGTCCCACATGACATCCTGGGCACCAAACTGGAAAAACATGGACTGGATGGGTGGAACACTGCTGGGTAAGGAATTGGCTGGATGGTCGAACCCAGAGAGTGGTGATCAAGGGCACAATGTCCACCTGGAGACCAGTGACTAGTGATGGTCCTCAGGGGTCAGTGCTGGCACCAGTGCTGTTTAACATCTTTGTCAG
>VWZE01018406.1:61868-74128 GCA_013396675.1 Eubucco bourcierii
AACAGGTTGCCCAGGGAGGTCGTGGATGCTCCTTCCCTGGAGGTGTTCAAGGCCAGGTTGGACGAGGTCTTGAGTGGCCTGTGCTAGTGGGAGGTGTCCCTGCCTATGGCAGGGGGTTGGAACTAGATGATCCTTGAGGTCCCTTCCAACCTTACCATTCTATGATTCTATGATTCTAACTGTTCTCCTCCCTGCCACTGTGACCTTAGCCATGGCTGTGACCGAAAATGAGATACAAACCAGTGTGGAGTGATGTGAGACTTCAGGGAGCATCTCTAGGCTAGGAAATTCCTTGTGTATGCACCTTGTCTTCCTATGGAGCAGCCCATACTGGCAGGGGAGCTTGTGCCAACCTAATACACCTCTGCGTGCCACTGTCAGAGAAGTAAAGGATTCACCAGGTCAGTTAAGGGTGCTCTTGCAACACCAGTGACCCAGTAGCAGCAGGAAGACACCAAAGCCTCAAGACATCAATTTAAAATCATAGAATCATAGAACACTTTGGGTTGGAAGTGACTTGTAAAGGCAATCTGGTCCAACATCTCCGCAGTAAGCAGGGATATCTTCAGCTAGATCAGACTGCCAACCACAGCGGGGCATCTGCCACTTTACTGGGCAACTTATGCCAGTGTTTCACCACCTTCATTGTGAAAAATGTCTTCCTGACATCTCTGAAAATACTCTTTAAGTTTAAAACCATCACCCCTTGCTCTTTTGCAACAGGTCTTGCAACAGACTGTCCCCATCTTTCCTGTATAGCCCCTTTAAGTACTGAAAGACCATGACAAGGTGTCCCCCAGAGCCTTCTCTTCTCCAGGATAAACAACCCCAAAGCCTTTCTTCATAGAAGAGGTGTTTCAGCCCTCTGATCATTTTTGTGGCCCTCCTCTGAACCTGTTCCAAGAGGTCCATATCCTTATTGTACTCAGGGCTCCTGAGCTGGGCACAGTATGACAGGCAGGGTCTCACCAGAGTGGAGGTGAGCAGTGGAGTCAGCTCTCTCAACCTGATGACCATTCAAAATAACCAAACAAAACCAACATGGAATTTTTTCAGGTACATCAGTGGCAAAAAGAAGGCTAGAGAAGATGTGAGGCCTCTCCAGACAGAAAGTGGAGACCTGGTCACAAGGCTGAGGTACACAGTGACAGCTTTGCTTTAGTCTTCACTAGCAAGGACTCTAGCTGCACTGACCAAGCTCCAGAAGGCAAAGGAGGGGAAAAGGAACATCCACCCACTGTAAGCAAAGACCAGATCTGAGACTATCTGAGGAACCTAAAGGTGCACAAGTCTACATGGCTTGATGAGATCCACCCACAGGCCCT
This sequence comes from Eubucco bourcierii, assembly GCA_013396675.1. Taxonomy (NCBI): domain Eukaryota; kingdom Metazoa; phylum Chordata; class Aves; order Piciformes; family Ramphastidae; genus Eubucco; species Eubucco bourcierii. Next base: position 63,194 of record VWZE01018406.1, read on the forward strand.
GAGGGAACTGATAGATGAAGCTATCAAACCCCTGTCTGTCATATTTGAAAGGTCATAGCAATCTGGTGAAGTGCTTGCATAGGCTTGAGAGGTGGAACCATGCCAACCTCATGAAGTTCAACAAGGCCAAGTGTAAAGTCCTACACTTGGGTCAGGGAAATTCCAAGCACAAATACAGGCTGGCTGAGAGTAGTTTGAGAGTGGTATTGAGGAGAAGGACTTGGGGTATTGGCTGATGGAAAACTCAACATGAGCCTGCAATGTGCACTTGAATCCCAGAAGACCAACTGTATCCTGGGTTGCATCAAGAGCACTGTGACCAGCAGGATGAGGGAAGTGATTTTTCCCCTTTACTTTGTTCTTGTGAGACCCCACCTGGAGTACTGCATCCAGTTATAGTGTCACCAACACCAGAAGGACATTGAACTGTTGGAGTAGGTCCAGAGGAGGGTCATGAAGATGATCAGAGGGCTGGAGCACCTCTCCTATGAGGACAGACTGCAAGAGCTGGGGCTCTTTCACCTGGAGGAGAGATGGCAGCCATCCAGTAACTGAAGGGGTCCTACAAGAATGCTAAAGAAAGGCTTTGTAGTGACAGGTTGAGGGGAAATGGATTTAAGCTGTAAGAGGGTAAATTTAGACTGGACATTAGAAAGAGTTTCTTTAGAGTGAGGGTGGTGAGACACTAGAACAGGTTGCCCAGGGAGGCAACCTGTTGCACCTCTGCTGTGAGAACAGGCTACAAGAGTTGGGGCTCTTCAGCCTGGAGAAGAGGAGGCTTCAAGGAGACCTTGTAGTTGCCTTCCAGTATTTGAAGGGATCCTACAGGAAGGCTGGGGAGGCACTGTTTACAAGGTCTTGCGATGACAGGGTGGGGGATAATGGGTTTAAACTGGTAGAGGGGAGATTTAGGCTAGATGTTAGGAAGAAATTCTTTGCAGTGAGTGGTGAAACACTGGCACAGGTTGCCCAGGGAGGTTGAGGATGCCCTCTCCCTGGAGGTGTTCAAGGCCAGGCCAGATGAGGCCTTGAGTGACCTGTACTAGTGGGAGGTGTCCCTGCCCATGCTGGGGGCTTGTAACTAGATGATTTTTAAGGTGCCTTCCAACCTAAGTCACTCCATGATTCTATGATCCCTGCAGCCATGCCTGTGCAGATCAGTGCTTCAGAGCTGCAGATCTCCTGGAAGTCTTTTAATGCCTACCCTCTGGGCACAGCCCAGCCCTCACTGGCATAGCATGCTCTGGGACTCATCAGGGACCTGATGGAAAGCAGCAGCCCGACTGTGCCCTCTGGAGAGGGCCAACCCAGCCGGTTTGCCACAAATATGGACTGCAAGGGTGGGCCACTGAGTTCTGCATTCCATGGCAGAGCCATGTTCAGAAAATAATGAGGGGTTTCACTAGAACAGCTTTCTGGGAGGATGCCATGAGCTCCAGCTGCAGCACCCTACTGCACTTTGCAGAGGGGAAATGGAGGCACGGGACTTGCACACTGGCGCCTCTGGGGCAGGCTTGGAGCATGAGCAAGCAGGTGACAAGAGAGCCAAGGTCAGGAAAGTCAGGGAGCATGGAGAGGGAGAAGGGGCCAGCAGGGAGGGGAGGCTGAGCGGGTCAGTGACGCACGTTCCTCCTAATGACTATTTCAGCTTTCAGCTGGCAGACGAAGGCCAGAACCTGGCTAATGAGCCTCCCAGCTAAATTATTCAGGCAGACCCTCCACAGCAAAACAGAGTGGCTGATTGCCAGGCCAGAGGCAAGGGCCTGATCCCTGCTATAGCTCCATCCTCCTCCTCCTTCACAGCTCCTTAACCCCTTCCCTGCTCCACAGCTGCCACGGGGTGAGGTGGGAGCAAAATACAGGGCAGCACTGCCCTTAGCAAGGGGCAGTGGGAGGGTTGGGGTCTCACAGGAGGTGTTTCAGAAGGGTTGATGGAGTGCAGGGGATTCAGGGGCAGCCTCTGGGGTCTGAGTGGCCGCGTGGTGGCAGTGTGGGCTAACAGCACCCACTTGGCACACAGCGAAGTGGGCCACGGACTCAACAACTGCATGGGGGCAAGATGATGGGGACACTGCCGTGGGCTTTTCACCCACTTGCCAATTGGGCACAGCTACCCTAAACGACACCAGGATCCATCTGGGTGTCGTTCCATGGTTTCAGTGAGCATCCCTGATGAGGAGTGTCTGTCCTGATCATGCAGCCCCAGATGCTGCACTGCTACCAAGACACAATTAGCTCATCTGGGGATGATTTATCTCTGCTGCCTCCAGTATAATACTGATCTGATCTTAGTGATATGTGCTAATTCCTCCACCAAGAAGGCTGGGGTGGGATCATGCCTCCAGGTTTCCTTTTCTGGGAGAAAGGGGAACTGCCCAAACTGCTTCCATCCCCACCCTACATCTGCCTTTGAGGATGCCCCGTTTCCACACTCTCGAATGCCCAGTGGCAGTCACAAGGCCCTGTGCCCACAGCATCTTCTACCTTTCATCCTCTGGTGCCTTTTAGCAAGGCAGAGGTGGAAGGGGAGCCTGGGAAAAGGAAACAATGTGACTCTTGTATCTCTTGCACTCTGGTGCCCGTGCAGTATCCTCAGCTTGCTGCAGCTGAATGGGTGGTTGGCATATGGAGTTTATCTCACCTCAGACACTATCCTCTGTTTCTGGGCAGGGGCAAATGATCTTATGTGGACACTTCTGCTACCCTTTGTCTTTCCAAAGAGCTGTCAGTCCCAGAGCCACAGGTGTCTTGAGAGGGGCCGTCACGCAACTGTCCCACTTTCCACTTTCATGGGCAGTAAGTCCACAGCACTGTAGAGCACGGGGCCAGCGTGCCCCTCAGGGCTGTGACCATGGCACCACGAGGGTAACTGTGAGCCCCCAGATGGCATGAAGCGGAGCCCTTTTCTCAGCTGCCACGGTACATCAGGAGGACTGTCTTTGCCCATCTTACTGTGGTGTCTCCCCCAAGCTGGCGGCAGGGTCCCCATCTCCCTGTGGGAAATGGTGGTTTGCAGTCCTGTTCACCTCCTCTCCCAGGAAAGGTGCTTGCCGGCACAGCTCATTCTGACCATCAAAGGCTCTTAAAGAGAGCAAATAAAATTGCAGGCTCCAATCGATCGGGCGCTCTGTAATGCTGTCTTTGGAGGTGGGCCAGCCAGTCAGACCAATGAAGAGAGCAAGAAAAGCAGCAGAGGAAAACAAAGCCATCAACGGAGCATTAAAGGATTTTTCTGCCTTGAGGCTTCGGGTAGTGCCTCCGGGTGTGGGGCGTCCCACTCCCAGGTCCTCCACTCTCTTCCAGCTGATATCCAGTTCTCAGCTCCTGCATGAAGCTGAATCGAGCCAAAGCAACACGTTGCTCCTGCGAGGGCACTTCTCCCTGGGCTCCTGCACAAAGCTTCCCTGGCCCTGGCAAATCTTTACTTGAGTGTTGCTTCACAGATCTGCAAAACTTAAAGGCAGAGCTCCTTTCCTTCTGCCACAAACAGCACCTGCCCTCTCTAATCTGTCTATTAACCTCTCGCGTGGCAGGAAGCCACTTCTCCCCTGAGCTCTGCTGATGTCCTCTCTGCAAACCCAGCAGGTTTAATACCCAGCTGTGCCAGTTTCCCAGCAGCTTGGGCTGCAACTTGCCCTGCTTCAAAAGCTTGGGGCAGAAGGATGAAAAGCTGCAATAAAGCAGGGTGCATCCCAGCTGGGCATGCTGCTCACAAGTTGTGTGACACTCCTGCAAAATTCAGAGCTGGGACAGGCAGTGAAAGCTGGTGCTAGGGTCATTGTCTTCACAAACCTAGTGGCAAGAAAGGGTCCACATGGTGCCCCAGGCTTTCATAGAACCATATAATGGTTTAGTTTGGAAGTGACCACAAAGATCATCTAGTTCCAAACCCCTGCCATAGGCAGGGACACCTCCCACTAGCACAGGTTACTCAAGGCCTTCTCCAACCTGGTCTTGAACACCTCCAGGGAGGGAGCAGCCACAACCTCCCTGGGCAACCTGTGCCAGTGCCTCACCACCCTCACTGCAAAGAACTTCCTCCTAACATCCAGTCTAAATCTTCCCTCTGCCACTTTAAACCCATTACCCCTTGTCCTGTCATTGCAAGACCTTGTCAACAGTCCCTCACCAGCCTCCCTGTAGGCCCCCTTAGATACTGGAAGGCCACTACAAGGTCTCCTGGAAGCCTTCTCCAGGCTGCAGAGCCCAAACTCTTGTAGCCTGTTCTCATAGCAGAGCTGCTGCAGTGCTCTGAGCATCTTTGTGGCCTCCTCGGGACTCACTCCAACAGTTCCATGTCCTTCTTGTGTGGAGGGCTCCAGAACGGTGTCCATTTTAGTACTGTCTCTCCAGTTTGTCAGAAATAAGTGTCACTTGACTGACTCCAGCCTCTTTGCTCACAAGGGGAGAGCACAACAAGTGGTCCTTGAGGATTAAACAGCTCTGGATGCTGCAGGGCACACAGAGGTTTTTCTCTTCCTCTCCACCTCTAAAGCTCAGTCCTACTTGTACCCCGAGTCCTACTGTGCAGTGGGAAAGTGTGACCAATCCATTTTAGAAACCACTAAAAATGATCTACAATAGCTTTTCCTAGTCCTGCTAGGTCATGAGATAATGGACATTAAAAATTGTGGCATTTTTATATATAGAAAAGTTATTTTGGGTCATTTTTAGAGGTCTTTGAAATGGATCAGTTATAATTTTCCTCTCCTGCTGAGAGCTGAATGTACTAAAGATGCCTTGCTCCACAGGTGGAGTGATACAAAAAATCGTGCAAATAAAAGTTTTAAGAGGTCTCTCACACACTTCTGTAGGAGGCATTTCTCCTGGTGCACAGGGGGCAGATTCATGTCCTGGGCTGCCAATCATGTACTGTCATGTATTGGACTTCAATCCCACCGCCTGCTTGCAGGGTCACCTGCAGAACTCAGCATCCTGGTCTCAGGCAAGCAAAGCTTCCATGGCAGTGGTTCATGACAGTGGCATGTGCTTGTGCTAGTGCTAGAGCTACAGCCATGATACAGCCTGCCCAGCAATGTGAGACAGCCCAAGTACTGATGCTGCTATGCCATCAGATTCCCGCTGTTACCTCCTCTCTACCTTCTGCCTCTCCTTAGTGCCCAAGGCAGGATTACTGTCTCATCTCCTGCTTGTGCCTAACATACTTTCCACATCTTCAACCACTGACATTTGTGCAAAGTAGCCATGACCTTGCAGGTGGTGAACATGTGCTGATAACTAAAAATGTACCCAAGTGACTAAAACCAAAGCAACAGAGGCTAGAGGGTCCAACAGGGACCCACCTGGGCATGAACTGTCAGCACTGAGCATGTGGTTGCACATGCACAAGAGCAGCACACTCTATATCTGTATATCTGGACACACACCCCAGGAGATGTTTTTGTCAGACACATGCTTGATGTAAGCATCATGTATTATTCATCTGATGATGCTCCTCTAAAATCGTCTGAGTACAACAGACAAAGTATACAACAAAGAAAACAATGATAAATAAACCCAGTTTTGGCTGCCTGGTGAAGGGGAGTGCATCCACCTGCCGTGCACCACCTGTGCTGGAGTGCAGCATGACTGTGGATGGAGATGGTCCTTTCCACTGCTCCAAACGTTGGGATGCAGCTGTGCTTCCATGTTGGAGAAAAAAATGTTGGTGAAGCTCCATTTTGTTCTGTTTCCCCATGTCCAAGCTGTTGTTGGATAACAGAGAGGATGAGGACAGCAGCGTGGTGGCACTGAGCCACGTCGTGCTCCCCTGCATCAAGCTGCTGTGCCCTGGGAATATCATGTTCATAATCACTGCTTCTTCAAGAAGGATTGAACACATTTTTTAATTTTTTTTTTTTTTAAATACTAATGCAGCAAAATTAACACCAGAGAAAACTAGAGAAATCAGGGGTGCAGGGTGGGATGGGCTCATGTCTCACTGATCTCCTGGGTGACCTGGGCAAGTGATGGAGACAGAGTTTAGGTCTCTCCTAGTCTGAGCTACTCACACCTTAGCAAGGGACATTTTCAGGGAGTCATTCTGAAGATCACAGAATTAACCAGGTTGGAAGAGACCTCCATGGTCATCCAGTCCAACCTATCACCCAGCCCTATCCAACCAACTAGACCATAGCAGTAAGTATTTTCTTGAACACCTCTAGGGACAGCAGCTCCACCACCTCCCTGGGATGTATCCCTCTGGAGTGTAAGCCACCCCAGCTGAACACCAGAGTTGCCCTCATTCAGCAGGAACCTAGCTCATGCTGCAGCATCTCTGCAAGAGCTCCTTTAATGGGCCAGGGACATCTGCAGACGTAACCAAAGTCCCCTAGTCCCGCTGCCATCTAGGAGCCAGTTCCCTAGCCTCAAAGAGAAAGAATTTATTCCCCAGAAGATGCCAGAGAAAAAGGTGGACTCAGCAAAAGATAAATTTCTAAAAGGCCCTGTTTTACACTAATTGGGGCTCGTAAACCAAGCTATGGATTTTCTCATTTCCCTTGCAGAAAATTCAGCATGCGCATTGAGGCAGCACTGTAAATTTTGGGGTGAGGCATTACTCACAGGGAAAAGAAAGCTCAAAGCCCTGCTTTAAACCCAAATCGCAGTGCAAACTCCTAGCCCTAAAAGCTGCCTCACAGCAGGATGGTGTGATAATAGGCTCACCGGAGTCTGTTTCATCCCACGCTGCACGGGGCTGTGCTATTCACAGCACAGCAGAGGTGCTCCTGAAACATGACAGCTCTGAAGCCTTCAAAAAACTAGCAGGCAAGCCTGGATTAGTAGTAAGAAAAAGAGCAAGAAGAGAGAGGATCTGGCAGTGGTGACATGAGGTGTGGCAGATGACTGGCATGGTAGCCCTTTCTGGAGATGCTCCCCAAGGTGCAGGTTGCTGCATGAAGGTGATTTAGTCAGGTGAAAAGACATCAAGTATCTTGCCCCCATGCTCCTGGACACAGAGGCAGCCCCCTCCAGCAGCACCAGTTCTGGGCAGCATTGTTGTCCTAGGGCAGTGCTTACATGGGTCCCTAGAGATCCCAGAAGTCTGTGGGCAGGGCTCATTACAGAGTTTCAATACTTAAAAGGAGACTATAACAGAGACTGGGACAAAAATTTTAGCAGGGCATGTCACAACAGTAAAAACAGTGACGGTTGTAAACTAAAGGAGGGTATATTTAAACAAGATATAAGGAAGATATTTTACAGAGAGGGTGGTGAAACATTGGCACAGGTTGCCCAAAGAGGTGCTAAGTGCCTCGGTGCCTCAATGCTAGGTGCCATTGAGGTACTTGAACTTGTCCAGAGAAGAGCAGTGAGGCTGGTGAGAGGCCTCGAGCACAGCCCTATGAAGAGAGGCTGAGGGAGCTGGGATTGGTTAGCCTGGAGAAGAGGAGGCTCAGGGGAGACCTTCTTGCTGTCTACNTTTGGATGTGGCACTTGGTGCCATGGTCTAGTCTTGAGGTCTGTGGTATTAGGTTGGACTTGATGATCTTTGAGGTCTCTTCCAACCTTGGTGATACTGGGATACTGTGGTTCTGATAACCTTCAAGGTCAGTCTAGACAGGGCTATAAGCAACATGATCAAGTTGAAGATGTCCTTGCTCACCGTAGAGGAGTTGGACTGGATGATCATAGAATGGCAAGGTTGGAAGGGACCTCAAGGATCATCTAGTTCCAACCCCCTGCCATAGGCAGGGACACCTCCTGCTAGTACAGGTTACTCAAGGCCTCATCCAATCTGGCCTTGAACACCTCCAGGGAGGGAGCAACACCTCCTGGGAGGGAGCAATGATGCTTCTGTGATACTGCTCAGCACACTGGCACCTCAAACCCAGCTGTTCTCCTGCAGGCAACCTTGTCCCCATGGGCCAGATAGCTGGGCTGGAAGCCTTAGGGACAGATGCACAGGGCTCCTCCAGCCTTCACCACAGCAGGAAATCTCTCCTAACCCTCCTGTCCTCCACTGAAAACCAGAAAGCAGATTTGCTCCGAAACAGTATTAAATATTGAACACAAGAAAGCAAATCTGTTATCTGGGATAATTGGGAGTAAATAAAACATTTAACCAAACCAAACGCAGCTGTTTCTACTTGGAGCCGGCACAACAGCAGGGAAGCCAGATCAGCTACTCTGCATCCTTGTTACAGCAGCTGATTATTGTTTTGTGTATAACGGTAGCACCGCCAGCCCTCGGCCGAGGCCAGGGCCCACGGTGCTTGGTGCAGCACGCCCGGGACTGGTACACTCGCAAGGAAGGATGCGGCTGCACGGCAAGCGCGCCGGGCACGGGAAGCCCTTCGCGGCAGTGGGGTTTGCTCTCCAGCCCAGGGAGTTCACGGCGGGGCCGGCTTTCCTCCCCCAACACCTCTGCGAGGGGATTTGCATGTAACGTAAACCATTTCGGAGCCAAGTCAATGGTTCGCACATAGCCCCAGGCAGTAATGACCAAATCTTGTTACCGGCTGCTCTGGGACTGCGCTTGCTGGGCCCCCATCCAGCTCCCATGGGAAAATGCTGGCAAACGGAGCCAAGGGAGGTTACAAGGATGGACAGCACATCCCTGCATGCAGCTGGGTGCTGAAGCATCCTGGAGTGGCAGGCTTTTGTGCCCAGCCAGTGGGTAAGGGGCTAAAGCCCCTGCACAGATAGTAGCAAGGTAATGTCCTCTTTCCTTTCTCAGCGCAGCCATGGGGATTTCTGCTGCTAGGGTTTGGGAAGTTTTGGGGAGCTTGATGCAACACAGCTTCCACCCAAAGTCTGTGCCTATCTCTTGTAAAATGGCTGTAATGGGTGAGAGGCGTGAATTGCCTGGGATTCTCCAGTCTCTACTGAAATAGCTTCTGCTTCCAGAGCACCCATCTTAACATGGGGCTGGATAAACTGTGCCAAGGCAAAGCAGAGGGAAAATATTTCCTAGCATGCACAGGGGATCCTCCAACAGCTTCTCTTCACCCCAAGAAGCTTGTGATTTTTATCTCCAGTAAGAAGTATCTGCCTCTCTTGGTATATCTGAATAAGAGATTGACCAGAGCAGGACAAAACCACTCTTAAGTACCAGCTTCCGTTATACTCCATTCCAGCCCACACCAGCTGTGAGCAACACACAGCCCTGGCGCCAACGTCTGTGCAGAACCCTGAGCTCAGATTGAAAAGCTGCCAGCCAGAGAGAGGGAACAGCCCTGCCTATGTAGGAGAGGACGGTGTCTTCCCTGGCTCAGTCATTCAGGGGCTATGTGAGGCGTGCCTGAGGGCTCCCCAGCAGGTATTGGAGAGCCTGAGGGTCTGTACTGTGGTAGCCCCCTGCCTCTGTATCTTCAGGGTTTGCAGAATGGAACTTGGTATCTTCTCCTCCCTCTTTTTCCAGCTCCAGGCACAAATCCCCTGGACAATCTACACCATGCAATGCCCCTGCTCCCTCCATCTCCTTATTTAAGGGCCGCAAGCAAGTAATCTGTCCTCCTGACCTCTCCAGATGGAGAAGACAGGGGGAATACCAGGTGCAATCAGACACAACTGGGACCATCAGCAGCCATGTATCCTCGACAAAGCTGTCCCAGCAGAACTAGAAATTGTATGTTTATCTGTGAGGAACCTCCAGAGGGAAGCTACAAGCACTTTGTCATGTACCGAGCAACAGCCTAGCCACGAATATTACCAGCTATCACTCCCAGAGGGGGAGTGTGGGCTGCCTCCAGCAGTGAGTAGCTCTCCAAAAATGCCTTTTGTCTCTTCATCCCTCTTGAGATGCAGTCTGGATACAACCCCTTTGCTGCTCTGGTCTTGCCTAGACTGCTCTATGTGCTACTCCAGTTAGAGAAGTACTATTGAAGAATGGAGAGGAAGAAGTAAGAGATTTCTGACTCTGTGGAGGAGACAAAGTGGCAATTTTGGGCTTCTCTTCTCCTGTCTTGACAGGAGGAGTAGCTGATAGGAGCAGTCAGTAACCAGACACAGCCCCCATCCATTTTCTTCTTGCACTGGCACTGATTTTTGCAGGAAAACTTCCCTTTAGCACTTGTGGGAAAGCACCCTCTTACCCTCTCTTCTTTCCTCTCACATTTTGCTAGCAGAAATGCTGCTGACTGTGCTTCCATGGCTGTACAAGGCAGACCCCATGGCACCTTCCAGTCTACACAATCTGCTCCACTTTGGATTCATTCAGGACAGGAGACCTGAAAGTGGGCTACTTGTCATTGGCAGAGTCCTGCTGGCAAACCAGCTGCAGGTACCTTCTGAAAACAGCTGGGTTGGATGCAGAAGTCAACTGAGAGAAGTCAGACCTGTTTGCAGAGAGTTGCTGCAAGACCAAAAAGAGTTTCACATGGCTTTTTTCTGAGCTGTTTCCACCCTGAATCACTATACAAGGCAGCAGCCAGCCCTCCTGGCCTGCATAGTGAAGATGCATAGCCCATCGCTCACGCTCTTCTGCATCATACAGCCTAGAAAATCACAGCGCTGGGTTCTGGTGGGAATGGGGCTCAGATGGAAGCCCTAGGGGTGTGGTTCCAGTGGGTGATGCCATTTGGGCTGCTCGGGGATGCTGCTAAGCTATTAATGACATGCATCAGGAAATGTGATCACCACAGCACCCCTTAGCTGCCCACTTTCTGGCTTTGAGAAAATACCAATCAGGCTTGCCACTAACAGCAGGAGAATTCCTATCTCAAGCCTAAATCTTCCCTTGTGCCGATGGTACCATGGAGTGGAGGCAGGAAGGAGGTGGGGCCCAGCTCCACAGCATCTGCAGCTTACCCAAAGGCTGTTCTTCAAGGGGATGAAACCCAGAGGAGTTTTAAGAAGTACATTGAGGTGCTTGAGCGTGTCCAGAGAAGGGCAATGAGACTGGGGAGAGGCCTCGAGCACAAGGCCTATGAAGAGAGGCTGAGGGAGCTGGGATTGTTTAGCCTGGAGAAGAGGAGGCTCAGGGGGAACCTT
>VWZE01018406.1:84029-102736 GCA_013396675.1 Eubucco bourcierii
CTGTGAAGAACTTCTTCCTAACATCCAGTCTAAACCTGCCCTGGCACAGCTTGAGGTTGTGTCTTCCTGTTCTGTCACTGGTTGCCTGGGAGAAGAGACCAACCCCACCTGTCCACAGCCTCCTTCCAGGTAGCTTCAGAGAGCAACAAGGTCTGCCCTGAGCGTCCTCTTCTCCAGACTACACACCCCCAGCTCCCTCTACCACTCCTTGTAGGGCTGTGCTCCAGCCCCCTCACCAGCTTTGATGTCCATCTCTGGATACATTCAAGCACCTCAACATCTTTCTTCAAATGAGGGACCCACACAGTACTCTAGACATGGCCTAACCAGTGCTGAGTACAGGGGGAAAATAACCTCCCTGGTCTTGCTGGCCACACTGTTCCTGATGCAGACCAGGATGCCGCTGGCCGCCTTGGCCACCTGGGCACACTGCTGGCTCATGTTCAGTCAGCTGTCAACCAGTACTCACAGCCCCCTCCCTGCCTGGCTGCCTTCCAGCCACTCCACTCCCAGACCCTGATGGGTAGCACCAGCCACCAGCTCACTCCCTCTGTCCGCCCCGAGCCACTGTTTCCCAAATCACTCCCCAAAGCTTTTGCTCAAGGTCGCAAGAGCTAAAACCAGCAGAGCAGAAAGTGAGGCGCAAATCCGTCGCCGCGATGGCAGATTGGCACATTGTGCATTTCCCATATCAAAATAATGGATCAAAGCTCGTCCTGCTGCCTGGGCTCCAGAAGGGCACTGCCGCTCCTGCCCATGGATTATGTTCGATGAAACTGAGTTAGTAGCGTTTTTATCTGTCAATTAGGAACCATGAAACAGTTATTAAATAGAGTCAGAGCCTTCCTTGCTTCTCTCTTGGGCAGTGCAGGAGACACATAACAGCCTGTAATGAAGCATTAAGCAGCAGCAGTTTTGTTTCTGATAGGATTGGAAATGATAAGCCAGTGAAGCATGGCTGGATGGGGGGAGCAGGTCCCCAGCTCAGTGGCCACATGCTGGCAGTTGCTATGGGGGAGATCAAGATCAAAATTTCTGCCCCCTGTCCCAAATAAAATCTCTGCAGGACTACCATCTCACTGCATCTGCTTGCTGGGGCACCAGTGAGGGCCTGAATCTAATTATCTGCTTTTCCTGATGCAGTGCTGGGTGATTACTATGGAGCCAGGAGGGTATTTGGCTGTGTGTGGAGATGTTATCTTAGCCCCAAGGAGAAAAAGGCCTGGTTTGAATAAGCTTTAAGAGATAGGGACTGTGTTGTCCACAGGGATGGAGATAACACAGGCACAATCCACTTCTGGAGGTCATCAAAGTCCAGGGGATGCTGTAGTGCCCTCCCACTGCAGATGGGACGCCCTCAGCATCTTTTAGTATGCTGGCACAGCTTGCAGTTGTCCGTGAAGCCAGGCTGGGATGTCTACCTGTCCTTGGGAGCTCTCTGCCCAGGATTTGGCATAGAGCAAGGACAAAATCCAGGCAGAGAAGAAGACACTAAGCCAGGAGAGCACCATCTTAGCATGGGATGAGGCAGAGGCATGAAGTCCCAGTGCCAATGGACAAGTTTGTGTCTGCTTTGCAGTTTGTTTGTTTCCTATGGAAACATGGTAATAACAGCAGTTTTTTTGTTTCTGGTGTTTTTAAATGACAGGTTGAATTTCCAAGCATTTTCTGTTTGGAGCTCACTTCAATTCCATTAAAATATAAAATGAGCACAATCTTGAACCCCGAAATTTAATTCTCTAACTTCCTTATTCACCAAAAATTTTCAGCTGGCTCTGACTTCCAGGGCATTTTTCTGAAGTTGCCAGTGAACAGCAAAACCCATTCATTTCCCCTTCCTTTGTAGAACCCTGAGGAATTTGAATTATAGCATCTCCTAGTGCAATAAGGATAGCTGCTAGCTCCTTCTCCAATTGCCAGCCTTCAGAGAGCAGGAGGGAAATGCATTGCGGTGTTACACTAGCTCCTTACAAGCCAACACCACCCACCCCTCTCTTGCCAGGGATTTTACTGAGTTTTGCTGTTTGTAAGATACTAAGGGGACTCTCAGACAAGTTGCAGCATTGTACTCCTGTGTCCTGAATGCTGCTACCATGGCATCCCCATGGCATGCTCTGCAATGCCTGTCCCCGAGGCCAAGCCCTCTCTTTTGATTCTAGCTTTGTGGAAAGCAGAGGGAGAACTCAGCTCAGCAGAGATCTGAACTCTCTCTGTATGGAAGAATGTAGCTATAGTAACAAAGTGTTCAGAGCTCAAAGGAAGGATGGGCAGGTTTGTGCACATCAGAGGTGAGAGATGGTGGTACCCCAGCAGGTAGGATGCTAGGAGAGGGTCACGGAATGGATACTGAAGGGCATGATTCCCAGGCGAAGCAACCTCCTCCTGCATTCTGCCCTGCTGTGTACCTATGCCATGAGCACATTGTACCAGTAGCATAGGGTTCTTTACACCTCACAGACAGATGCAGACTTGGTAGGGATTTATTGCTACTAATCCACATCCCCCAGCTTTATCTTGACAAAGTGAAGAAGCCAAGGACATGGTTGAAGCAGTTGTGATACCTCTCCAACCTGTCTGGGAGATAAAGGGAGGGAAACCTTGACATGTCAAAAGAAGCAAAGGTTTCTTTAAAACAGAAAGGATTCAAAAGAGCACAGAGCTGTGTCTGCAAACACTTGGCACACTCAGCTCCTCCACTCACCTCTGCACTGCAAGCTGCTCCCTTGACTGCTGCTAGTTCAGCTCTCACACATTGGGAAGGGTTGGCACTTTCTGAGATTTTCAGCCCTGCACCACAGCTTGAGGACAACAGGGAAGCCTGACACCATGCAGCTCCTGCCGGCAGCTTGTGTTCAAGCCCTTGGTGTGGTTTACTCTCAGTCAGTGGAGCCATTGTGGTGCAGAGAAATGGAAATCCCTGCTTGTTCTGGGTAGCCCCTTTCCACCTTGGCCATGTCTGCAAGGTGGCCAGAAGGGAAGGCCATGGTGGGTTGCTGGAGTAAACACATCTGTATCCAGGGTGACTGCTCTTCAAGCATCAGCCTCTGCTTTCGGAAAGCAGCCAAGTGGCAAAAGCAGTCTGGAGCCTGTTGCTGGTGCCACAGAGCTGCTCAGCCAGGAGACTAACCCAGGGCAGTGATACAGACAGGAAGACTTCCAGGGTATCTTTGCAGTTGTGGTGAAAGTGCCCTGCAAGCATCTCTGTCTCGACATGAGCATTGTCTGGCTAGCAAGAGGGATTGATGTCTGACTGGCTCTTCTCCACCTGCTTCATATCCAGGAGGGATCCCGGGGCAAGGAGGGAGAAGATGGCCAAACCACTCCCCTTGCACCTCTCTGGCTTCCCTGAAATTTGCACAAGAGCAAACTCTCAGGGATTAGTGGTGGCTACATCCTGGTGAGAACAGTATTAAGGGATTATGAGATTAGAAATACCATTTATGCCTAGAGGAATAACTCTAATTCTTATCTGATTGTCTACAGATGTCAGCAATCAAAGTGCCTCTTTCATACAAAGCTGGGAGTGCTGCTGAAGTGGTAGGTGAACTCAGCTTGGGCCCCTCCTAGCATGAGGAGAGTCAGCAGCTCCTGCTGATATGCTCCCCAGACCGTCCCTGGCAGCAGCCACCAGTGTGCTAGTTTCCTTAATGGGGATAAGAAGCCTACACTGGGTCTGCACATCTCCCTCTTTTGTCTCTGCTGCACTGCCCACTCCCTACCAGATCACCTGTGGCCACTGTATGCAGGGTGCTAGGCGAGAGCTTGGGCTAGTGGGTGCTGCTTTGCTTTGCTCATGAGCAATACCTGAAACCATACATCTGCAGCTCATCTGCAACCCACTTGCTATCTCAGACCACCAATTCATCCTACCTTGGGCTATGTTCCCTTCTGCAATCTGAGTGCCTTTGGACAAGGACATGGCACCATGACCTGACTGATGCAAGGCTCCTATTGCTCCTGGAGCATTCAGAAAATTTCAAAAAGTGAAGAACTAATCCAGCCTCACCTCAAACCAGTGTGCTGCCCTGCTGCACTCTCAGGGTCTGGCTTATACCCAGTTGGAAGGACCAGGAGAGTGGCATTGCCAGCTCTGTGGGACGACTGCCCCCTGGGTTGGCCGAACCACTTTGTGCAAGTTTGCCTGGGGAGGTGGTTCCTAATGGGGCAGTCTGGGAGGCTCTGCTCAGCCATTAAGGAAGGTAAGTGCTTCTGGGTGCAGTATGCCAAGCTCCTGTCTGCACACTGGAGGCAGGGGTTTGTGGGGAGCAGCTCCTGGCTCCCTCCCCACTACTATTTGATGACACATAATTTCCATCTGGCTCCTCATCAAAAGCTCTCTGTCAATCCCTTCTTCAGAGGAGGGCTGTGGGAGCTTCCTCTCCTTCACACTAATGTCTCATGTGAGTCTTTCCTCCCTGTGTCACTTCCCTCTTCTTCTTTTCATCCCAGAGCCATCTCATTGTTTTTGTTTTTCTGCCTTCTGCATGTCTTGCAGACCTGCTGAAGCTGAGCCATTACTCAGCTCCTTCTAGCTAGGGGCAGGGTGCACACAAAGCTGAGGCATCCTAGCTAGGATAGAGCAGCACTACTGACTTCTGCCCTTTCCCACTTCCTTCATTTTGTCTCCTTATAAACTCCACACTCTCCTGCTGCCTTTCAGGCCATATATGAGGACCTCAGAAGAAGCAGGTGATGGCAGCCCTGGTCTCAGAACCATCCTAAGTAGCATCCTCTAAATGCCCCTCAGCCTTTTGTGCTGCAAGTTTATCCTTGCAGCCCTGCTATGCACCAGCACACACTCGAGTCACATTACCTGGCAAAAAGAGGACAGCCACTGTGAAGCTAAATCTGCAAGACAGGGACATGCACCTTCCTTAACTCACTGACTTGAAGGCCATCAGAGAAAATTAGTTCATCTCACCTGACCTCTTGGATTGCACAGGCCATTACACCCCTCTGTTACTCTATTGAGCCCAATAACTCGTGTTTGACTGAATCATCTTTCAGCAAGGCAGCCAGCCTTGCTCTGCAGATAACAAGGAACAGAGGAGCAGCCACCACTTTTGGCAGCTTGTTACAATGCTTAATCATTTTTTCTATTAAAAATATGAGCCTCTTTTCTAATGTGAACATGACTGTGCACAGCTTTCAGCCATTGGCTCTAGTTATGGCTTTGCTTGCTGGTTTAGTACCTAGTTTCTCCACTTGGAGGTAATTATCAATGGGAGTCAGGGCATCTTTCCAGCTCCTTTTGAAAGCACTGAACAAACTATTTTATATCTTACTCTTTATGGCAACTCTCCCTGTTCACTTACCATGCTTCTTCATTTTCCCTGGTTTTCCAAGGTCTTTCTTAAGTTACTGCTCCTGTAACATCCCAGGAGCACTTTGCAAGGAGGTAAAATTGTTTCTTTGTTACACATACAGAGCATTTGGCAAAGCAGGCTCACTCTTGGCTCCAAAGGCCCCGGAATGGTCTTTCTGGACAGACTGTTCCAATACAAACTCACGATTTGGGATGTCTTAACCCTGGCACCCTCCTGCAAGAGATATCTTCCACAATTTCTCCAGTTTTACCTTTTTTCAGCATAAGTAAGCCTTAGTGGAGTGTGGCAGCACACACCTCACACTGTCACCAGCCCTGGGCAACTGCTCTGCTTGCCCCAAGTAAGAACCATCCCTGAGGTTTGCTCTAACCCAGCAGTCACTGGGAGACAGGGAAGCAGGAGGAGAAAATGAAGCCAAACGGTGCCCAAAATGACTGTGTCACATCAGCTTTGTGAGCATTTTAAGAGCCATGAACAAATCCTGTCACTCTTTTTCACTTCAGAACAAACCCCTCAGCATCCTCTGTGGGTGGATGCCGCAGGCCCCACACCACTATGGCAAAAATAACACCCACAAATACTGACTCAGAAGCTAAAAACTTGAGTGATGTTTCCTCTTCCCAGTATCCAGAGGGGATGGGAGCGGTGTTGGTATGGTTACTCTGATCCAGCACAGAAAACCTGGTTTGAAAAAGCCATGTGTCACTACCAACACTTGCAGTAGAGAGCAGCCTGGTGCTCTTGCACAGGCCCCCAGTCTAGCAGGGTTATCCCACCTGCTTTGCATTAATATGAATAACAAGGGTGGCTATAGGAACCAGGTACCTTCATCCATGCTCTCTACTCCAGGAATTGTGCAGGAATCTGATTTGGACTTTGTTTTACCATTTACATTCAATGCACCAGGTCAAGCAGAGATATGGGAATTTGCCCCTCTCCAGGCTTCACAGCTCTATCTCCCTGCTGCAGACTGGGACCTATTGTAGGGAGCAGAAGGAAGCAGAAGGAAACCTACATGCCAACCAGGCTTAAGCCAGCTCTGCCTTATCTGACTGAGCAGCAGGAGGAGGAAGAGGTATGGGGGGAAAGGCTAGATGATGGAGACTGTTGCAGAAATGGCAGCAGACACAGAGGTTGTCCATGGATAATGCCTCCAGGTCGGCTGCCAATGTGCTGTCCCACTTCTTGTTTCAGTGAAGAAGTGCCCTGTCCTGTGTGACCACAGTGTGCTGCTCCTCTGGGGTGGGCTGCAGAGAGTGGGAGCCCTGGGAGTGAGAGGTCCAACCCAGTACACTCCAATTGGGAAGCCACATAGAGTGAGGGAAACACTGAACCCACCAGTCTGTTTTCTAAGCCCAGTTGTGTGGCTTTGGGATACTGCTCCCTAGACAGTGTCTCAATTTCCTCTTCTGCCTTTTCACTTAGGCTCTGACTCTGCTGCACTCTAGTAAGGAGCACTTCTCTCTGGCAGGGGTGAGAAAGGGGAGGTGGCAGAAATGGGGAATGGGAGATGGCAGGGGCTGCCTTGTATCTCCAGTGCAGCACTGGAATCTGCACCTTTGGGTTTCAGTAAAGGCTAAGCAAGAACAAGAGGAAGAAGTTGATGAGGCAAAAAAAAACCTTGGTAGAGGACAGCTGCCCATGGATGGTGATTCAGTAAAGTCAGCCAAAGAGGGGAGGGGGTGCATATGCAGAGAGCAGACTTGAATCCATCACTGGAGTTCTAAGTATTGGTCAAACAGGAGCCATAAAGGTGCCTCTGTTTGCAAAGGCACATCCAAATCCACTGCACACTACCTTTCAAGCAACAAGCTGCCTGCTGGGCCACGAAACCACACCACTGTACACACAGAGCTGCTGCAGTGTGCGGGCAGCGAGGCACAGGTACACAAGGGCAGGTCGTCGTGCCCCAGACTGACACCTGCACAGAGACACCTGCAGGAGCTTCTTTCTGCCCAGCACCCTCTGCTCTGTGCTCAGGCAAATCTCTGACCAACACAGGCTGCACAGCATCCACAAAGAAGAAAGAAATCAAAAGGCAGAGAGCTGCTCACAGCCCTCTGCTTTCTTCCTTGACTAAGAAGACAGGGTGGATGCACCTGCAATATCTGACATCCCACACTGTGCAAGGCTGTTCCATGTGGACACACACTGAGTTGGGGTGTGCTCAGCACAAAGCTGCACACACTAGAAGGCTTTGGCAAGCTAAAACATCTGCAGTTGGGAACAGGCAGAATGAGGCAGCCCAACATGAGTGAAAACACAGAACCAAGGCCTGGCTCCCGGCCTCCTTGTGATTTCCTGGCATGGACACATTGAATGGTCTGGTGATGTCCAGAGATGATCAGCAGCACCCATCTCCTCTCCCTACACATGAGCTCTGCTACACAGGACATCAAGCTTCCTCTGTGGACCTGAGTGTAGCCAGCTCTGGTTTTGTGGTTGCTCTCTTGTCCACAACTCTCTGGGCAAATTGCACCTCTGGGAAGCCACTGCTGGTCCCTGCCACATGAGGTTCTGCACAGGCACTGTTGGGCTCTGTCTCTGCACATCCTCAGAGTGGGACCAGATTTCCCTATGCAGCTTGGCAGAGCAGGTTGTCATTGTTCACTTGCTTTTGGCAAATTCTCTGCACCCCTCTGCCTCTCCTGAACCACCAGCAGCCTGCCTGTCCAATCTGGTACCCTCTGAGTAACAGCCTGGCATTGTAGCCACAATTGGACATAGCAGGCTGTTCCTGGCTCCCATCAGTGCAGAGCCCATCCTAAAGAGAGAGAAAAAAAAATGGCCTAGGGATGGTATGGTGAACCATTTTAATAAGACATTTTTCTCCCCCTCCCCACCATCCAAACTCATGCAAACACTGTCTTGTTTAGTTGGCAGCAAATGATAAAGACCTCCAGGGAGCAGAGGAGGGGGAGAAAAGGGACATCTGTTTAGAGCATTTCTACAGCATGGCTCTCCCAGGCTATTTCTATCTCTTCTTGTCAAAATTTATCAACTGCATAATTGTTTAAACAGCATTAAAGTGCTTGGAGCAAGAGCAACTGGAAATTGTCCTGCAGTTGCCTCTGGTACCAATGCTGACAGCTTGGGAGGGAACCAGGGAGAGAAGGGATCCATCGGGCATGGGAACCCTCTGACTCCTTTTCCGGAGGGAGGCACCACCCTGTCCTGTTAATGAGAGGAAAATAATCTCACTTTATTCCCAGTGCCTCTCCTAGCTTTCCAGACCCCAGACTCTGCTCCTTCTCCTCCCCACTCTGACATGCTGTTAGCACACATCTATGTTGCTTAATTATTTACACTAGATGCATCGACTTGGGAAACCATAATGGCAATGTCTTTCACACTGAAGTACACTTGGTCCTGGTCTGACCCTGTTTCACCTCAACCAGGTCCTCACTGCCTGCCTGGGCCTTGCAACGGTTCCAAGTCATCAGCAACAGTTTGAGAGAGGGATGGAGAAGTGCTGGGAGTTGGATAAACATAAGGATTTGTTGGTACCTGCCATCTCCTTGCCTTCCAGGTGGGAGGGATAAGGCCACAGTAGATGCCACTGTAATGTATTCCCATCCCACAGAAGACTGTTTGGCTTAGGATCCTCCAGACATGGGCACATGTGGCCAAGTGACAGGCAAGGGCTATCCCCTGGTGACATAGGGAGAGTTTTTCCTTTCAGCATGACTGTGATTTTCTTAAAGTGCAGAAGCTGTGCCATCGATGGAAAGGGCAAAGCAGCATCCACACACAAGCACAGACACTGGAATAATTTCCAAGGGAAGTAGTGGATTCTCCTACTCTGGGTAGTTTTAAGACTCAGCTTGATAGGGTGCTGGGTAATCTCATTTAATCTGTACCATCATCTAGAAAAGTTGGACTAGGTGATCCCTGGGGTCCCTTCCAACCTGACATTCTGTGGTTCTGTGACCTCTTTGCTCCCTATCCCATGGCTGCAGTGACAGAAGGTGACTGCATCCTGGCTGGTCCTTCTTGTTCCAGAGCCCTTGAAACTGGGGACCCACCACCGGCAAGCAGCAGGAAGCTCATGACAAATATTTTGACAAGGGATACTTAAGAGCAGCTGAGACAAAATCCTTCCTGATGCAGAGACCAGTGTGTGTCTCTTCCACTCCCTCTGGCAGGCACAGTCACAGTTCATAGCCACTGCTCACCAGCCAAAGAGGATTTTTTCTCTCAGCCCTGGGCATCCGTAATTCACAGGACTGTGGAGCAGGGGCTGTGGGAAGCTGTTCAGACTGGTCTTGGGCTTCTTCGATTAGAGGGCTGTTTTTGCCATATTAAGGAGGATAAACAAACCTCAGGAGATTGGGAGAAGGCTGTACTGCCATCCATCCAGGACACAGGATGCTGCGCTGCTGCACGCAGCCTTTGCCATTTGTGTTAGGCAAGGACAAGCATGGGGAGGGTTTCCCAGGAAACTGCCAAGCCCTAAAGCCCTTTTTCCTCTTCTCCAGCTCAGCAGCTGCTGGGACAGGGCATGGGGGAGGAGCCAGACTGCCCTCCTACCCCATCCCATACTGCAGGAAGGGATGAGCAGTGAGCCTCTGAGCTTGCTTCACTCACAGGTCCAAAGCCTGGGACATTGCTAGGTGCTCACCAAGAAGATCCTTACACCTTGATCACCCTCTCTTTAAAAGGATGCTTCATTCCCATCTGTCTGGTACTGGTAACCATAGTACATCCTCACCTCTGCCCTTCCCTGGGGAATGAGCTGGTAAGAGTGTGACCCTGTTCTCCACTTCTCAGTGCTTTCATGCCAGAAAGGCCAGATCTCCTGCCAGAATTTGAGTGAAGCTATGAGCCCTCCATAGCACCCAATCCAGAAGAAGGAGTTCGATCAGTGGGGTTACCCATGGGACCATATCCCTTCAGCTACCAGTGGGGCTCGCCTTGAGACACAGGATCTCACACATGCTGGGTGCCTCCCAGGCATGCTCATCCCATGGGCAGGGGCTCTGTGGGCCTCATTGAGCCAGGGCCCAGGCACCAGCACGGTGGCCCCGTGCCAGAGCACCTAATAAATGCCACGTGCCACTCCATTTACCCCACTACCGCGCGTTCCTCTCCGCTCCCAGCTTCCCTGCACGAAGCTGGGGGCCGCGAGGATGGGAGAGGGAATATTTTTATTGTTTCTGACACTGGCTGCCCCAGATTATCATATTTTATGCAGCAAGCCAAAGAAGCATCACTCTGCTATGCTGCAGCTGGGCAGGCTGCCCAGGCCAGCAAAGGGAAGGACAGAAGAAACGCAGCAGGGCGCGGGTGCATGCAGGCGCGGGGGCAAGCGTGTGAGTGGTGCACACGGGGAGGCCACAGGGCACAGCTCCATTCAGCCCTTCCCGCTGCCGTGCGGCCGCCTGGGTCCTGCTGGACGGGGCACAAAGGTCACCTGCTGCCTGCAAATGTGTTTGTTTTTCTAGTCCAGCTCCTAATTCGATTAGGACTAATTGCGTTTGGGAGTGTGGTGGGAGTTTTGGGTGGGTTGGTTGGGGTTTTTTTTGGCTCTCTCCTTAAAAAGCTGTGATGGCAACATGTGTGCTGTTACCCTGCATGCCTTTTCAGCTCCCAGACGGCCCAAGACCCAAAATCTGGGCACAGGAAGCAAAGTTCATCCGCTGAGTTTTCCCAGCCACAAACAAACAGCTCAGCACAGAAAGGGAGCCTGCATGCACCATGAAATAAAGTCAAAGTTCAATGAACAAAGCAATCTTGGAAGCCTGCTTGACTTCATCTGTAACACTCCCTTCCCATGGCTCTTGGGAAACAGGGAGTGATGTTTGTACGTGAAGTCCCCCGAGGGCCACTGCACCTACCCAGCTCCCAGTACTGCAGGGGAAAAACTAACAGCATGGATAGCAATAAACCAAACAGTTTTGGGGTGCATCCCCCAGTGCTGGAATATCAGCAGGCAGGTGCTTAAATTTACTAGCTTCATCCCTGCCATAGACTTGGTCCGGGTTAAGGTAGTCCTGCCCCAAGAACTTCCTGTGCAGAGCCTCAGGGTTGACTGTGCACAGGGCTGTCCCCAAGGGCCAGAAGCACATCTGGAGGGTGAGAGGGATGAATTGCAGGGGTGGGTGCTGCTCCCTGCCAGCTGGCCTTGGTGCCAGGGAATGGTTGCAGTCATGTTTAACTTGCTGTTCTCGAAATAGCCTCAGTTTACATGGCTGTGGGAAGAGATTGGATAAGTTCATAGGGGAAAAATCCATCAAAAAGACTTTTTAAAAAAAAACAAGTCCTGCGTCATAGATCACTGGACACAAGCATGGACTGACCCTGAGTCTGTGCTCCTCCATCAGCATCTGTGCCACCAACAGGAGCGGTAGCTCAACCTGTGGCACCCTGCTCTGAGGCAGAGGCATCATCTTAACTGACTGCTGGAGCCAGTCAAACCTCTTTTCCGAAGCTGGTGTGTTGGTAGTGTCCTCCTGTAGTTTTTCCCACCAAACCAACCTGTGGAAGCAGGCAGGCAGACTGGCTGCTGGCCCCAGGCACTGCCTTCCTCTGCTCTCTACCCAGTGCCCATGAAGGGATGCTCATGCCTGCCCCAGTGCTGCATTCTTCCCCTGGGGACCCAGAGATGCATGCCTTACATTGAGAGGTTGTTTCTTTCTTTGCTTCTTCTTTATTTTAAATGGTGAAAAAAGTTACAAAAACAACAACAACAAGAAAGAGATGCAAACTGCAGTCCAACCCTCCGGTTGCAGCTGGAACCCAGCTGGGAGGAAAGGGACTTCTAAGGCAGAGAAAAGGGAGGTTCTGATTATTTATTAGTGGTTGATGTTTGATCGCTCGCTAATCAGGCCAGAGAACACACTTGGGCTCTCCTGGCCTCCCTGCTCACATGTGGTTCCTGTTGCAGTGTCCCTTCCCCCCTCCCTCTCTCTGGTTTTGCTTTGTTTGTGTTTCTGTTAATTTGGTTGTTTTTCCATGTTGTTTTCCGTCAAACCGCATGTTTTTTCCCCTTTCTCTCGCCAGCCACTACAGTGACAGACATGGAAGAAGGAGGCCAGCCTGGAGCTGCTTGCCCTTTGCCAGTCCCTTTCCCAACATCTTCTGGGAGTCAGCGTTGCCCATGGGGTAGAGCTGGGGCTAATACCAGGCTACGACCTCCCATGACAGCACTGTGATGTGGAGGGCAATTAGCCTGCCTGCACCCTGACCGGTGTCCTGGCTGCTGAAGGGATTTTGATGACTTTTCTTTCCCTTGCAGACCCCATCCCTGCCTGCACCCCAGCCCATCAGCCTCTTCAGGCAACAGGCAGAGTGAGGGAGGGTCAGCAGTACAGTCAGCAGTGCTTGGGTACCCTCAGCACCCTCAGGCAGAGGGGTGAAGGGAGCAGTACAAATGGGCAGAGACATCAGGTCAGGATGGAGATAAGCAGGTTAGAAAGGGACAGATGCCTGCCCTGGCTGCTTCCCTCCCTCCCCTCTTTGCACATAAGGCCTCCCTGCTCCCATGTGCGCTCTCCAGCTTCTGGCAGCCTTTCTGCTGTGCATTTCCACTCCTCTCTGGCCCATTAGTAGTATTTTTATAACATTCTGTAATGCATGGAGCTGTGTGCCAAACCTCAAGAGCGCATTATTTCCCAATGTCTTTGTTATATCCATCCCCAGGCCCCCCGGCCACGCGTTTCCAAATGCAGAGCCGTGGCTCACGGGGGCAGCCAGGAGCCCAGCGTTGTGCTCCTGGTACCCAAAGCCTTCCTCTCTCTCCTGCCTGCTCCTGATGCTCAGCCCTAGGCTCCGGCCAGGGATGCCCAGTGGGCAAAAAGCCCTGGCTCTGTTGTTTGCTGTTTCCGGCCATGCATGGGCACCCATTGCTGTCCAGGAGGCAGAGTAGGTGATCCACTAGAAAGAAACACAGCATCCTGGTCACTCTCTTGTGCTTTCTCCCCTGCTCAGCTGCTTGAGAAAGAAAGGAGACAGACCGCTGTTTGGAGCTTCCCAGAAGAGTCTTTCTGGGAGAAATGCCACCTTCCATTGGGCTGGTCTATGCTTAGGATGGTGTATGTCCTAGAGATGGCTGATCTTAACCTTAAGGATAAGCAAGCCCATGGGGCCTTCATCCTCAGCAGGCTTGCATCGGTTGATCACCCAATCCCTGGATGCACACAAGTCCTCACTGCATATATGCCAGTGTTCCTGTCTCTGCCTCTGCAGGTGATGAAACAGCTTGGCTACCTTCTGCCTCTGCAGGGTGTTGCTGGACTCCCAGCCATATCTCCCATGATATGGACCTGATCGACAAACCCACCCCCAAAAGATCATTTGAGCTACCCACATCCTCCTGCCCACCTGCTGATGCACACTAATGAGACACCTTCTTGCACTCTATGCCTTTTGCAGCATTATGTAGCACTTTGGCCCCTCCAGCATGACATCCTACCCCCATAAATCCCCAAGTGCCCACACAGCCACTGGCACATCCCACTAGAGCTCATTGGTCCTTGCGGGGTAGTCATTATGGGAAACACCATTGATAGTGGTCCAAAGACAGATGCTGAAGCCATCCCACCCAGCAGCTCCCCTTTCAGTACAATCTGATCCCTTTTAGGCATTTCCTAAGCTGTGTTCCAACTCTTGTACTAATCCACATTTTCTCGTGTTTAACTCATAATTTCCCATGTGGCATCGTAGCAAACACTTCTCTGAAGACAAGAAAGATTACATCGACCACATTTCTGGGCTTAGGAAATCAGACCCCTTATCAAAGAGAGCTATCACATTAATCTGGTGTGATATATCCCTGGCAAGTCTCCCTTGTATTTTCCTCCCATTTTCCATTTGTCTCCTTGCCTTTAATTGCTCCTTCTTCTGAGCGTGCCCCACGGCCCCGCTGTGCTGTGGGGTCAGGCTGTCTGATAGGCATTTTTCCTTTCTCTGAAGCACAGGAGACATGTCACCTCTCCCCACAGCACAGGGTGCCACCACTGACCTCTCTCAGCTGCTAATGAGCAGGAGCAGTCCTCACCTGAGGATGAGGTGCTCCCTAAGCCTTCAACGTGTTGTTTTCTTTGAAAGTGTCTCCACAATGATGGACTGCTTCCAGGTTTTATCTCCTTTCCTCTCCCCCAGCCTGCCCTGCTCTCACTCTTGGCATTGCTGCTTGGACCCAGCAGGGTCCGTTCAGTACTGAGCTCTGCTGAGCTTACCTTTAATCTCCTCTGAAACTGGGATGCAGAGCCAGCTCTGCTTTTCTCTCCTCATTTGCTCCATATTTATGCAGCTAGTCCTCCTTTTTGTTCCCTCTGCAAGGTCTCACTCAGCTTGACTCACGGTAGGCCTCCCTTTATCCCTGCATTTGCTGACTCCCAAGACAGAGCTTATTTTGCTAATTGACACCGTTTCCTGGTCCTCACTGCTTCTCTGCTCCCTCCTCACATCCTTACTACTGCATTCTCTGCCCAGGAGTGCCCCTGCCTTAGTTGGGAGACATGCTGCAGGTACCACCACTTATTTAATGATATCCCTACCACTTTTCTGCATGTAGCCGCTGCTGGCATCTTTCTTGTTGTCCAAATAAGGGGGGGAAATGCAGGTTCAGGCCTGTTTCCATTTATCATCCCAAACAAAGCTAGTCCAAGAGACCTCAAATCCCAGGTTTAGGCTCACAGTACATTCAGCTGCACCACAGAAGCTATCACAGGGCCATGCTGCAAATCTCTCATGAGCTGCTCATCTCCACCTTCATCACTATATCCATATCCATACCATCTCCACCTCCATTTATCTCCATCTGCACCTCCATCCCCATCTCTCTCTGGGATGCTCCCAAACCTGCTCCTCTTCAGCAACAGCAACACATCCAGGGAATAAAATTACGCCCCATAGAAGCAGGAAAGTTGGGGGAGGTGCAGGCAGGGCCTAGGGATGGCAGTGCTTGGAAATGAAATCTCAAGGAGAACACTAAATTAAAATTCAAGCAATTAAATTAATTACCACTAAAAGCGTCTCACCTGATTAGTTCCTTGCATACTTAATTGTGTTAACACCAGGCATTCACTTATTTATTTGCCATCCCTCCCCTGGGGCTGGTGGCCCCTGAAGTGTCCAACCAGGCTCCTCAGCCTTGTGAGCTTCCAAGAAATAGGAACATGTGGTAACAGAAAACAACATGATTTGGACACTAGCTGAGCAATTCCCACAAGTCCCCGAGTGGATTGACAGGGATTACTATTAGCAAGGTGCTTAGCAGATGGAAGAGGCATTGCAAAGTCACAGTCATGCCAGAGCTGCAGAGGAGGTGGCTGGAGGCTGCAGTCCCCTCCCTGGTCCCCTCGTTTCTTCATGATCTGGGCTGAGGGTCCCCATACACTGGCATGGCCTAGGACCTCCCTAAGATGGGATCTGGTGAGCATGCGGCCAAGCGAAGAGCTGTGCAGCCTCCTCCAGCTGCAACCTGCACTTCACCCAGCAGCTACCTCCCTTGCCTCTGAACTACCTGTGAACAGCTCCTCATGTCAACAGGGTAGCTGGAGCCCCTGATTCACCTGCCTTTATGTCTGCCATGCTCCCAGCCTTGACCTCCACTCACTGCCAAACCTACCATGCTGACTGCTCCTCGCTTGCCTGCTTCTCATGTTGCATTTTAGCATCTTCCATTTCCTCTTTCCCTTCACCCACGTGCCAGGATTCCTCCCAGCAGACCATAAACCATGAGTTGAACATCATGCAGCGTCCCTGAAACTTGGATTTCTTCAGTCTGACCTACAGGTGCAGTGATACCCTCCTGCCTGGTTTACATAGCTCATACAGGCTGTGGTTGGTCCTTTGGTGAACCTTTGTCCCTGGGCCATAGCCTAGGATTGAGGTGCTACCCTGTCTTTGATGTAAGGTGCAGAAGGTGAGACGAGGAACAGAGAATGGCTCTGTTGTGTCCTCCAAACTTGGGAACAGAGGGTCACCTACACAACAGTGTGGCTCCCAGGTGAAGCCTCACAGCATCCTCTGCAGCAGTCACCATCCCACAGCCAGCTATACCAGCTGGTGTCCCTCAGATACTCACTGTTGCTAGTGGCAGACGCCGTGCTGTGAAACACACAGTTGCTATCAGCTGTACAAACACAGCAGCCCACCAAGCACACAGCTGCTATCAGCTCTCAGAATCATCTGAAATACAGCACAACTCTTATCTGCCGCGCTGAGACCTGTGGATCAGCACATCTCATGCTTAAGATATGCAAGATGCTGGGAAACGTGCAGCTGTGTGTGCACACAGGCTCCTGCAAACACACAGCAACTGCTACCACCTTTTGGCTGCTCCTCTGGAACAACCATGTTGTAATAATCCCAGCCAGAACTCCTCCAGCCCAGATGCAAACCCCTCTGACAGCTCAGTCCCAACTCCTCCTGTCAGCAGGGATGGTGGTCATGGCACTGGGCTAGACAGAAAAGCAATAATTTCCTCCCAAATTATTCCTGTGGCATCAATTAATCTACCAGCTTTGACATAAAGCTTAGGGGAGGAGGGCGCCATTCCAGCTGCTGGAATTAGTATGACACGGGCGAGCTTCTACGGTGGGGTGTAGCAGGCAACTCTATGTGTACAGGGATTGGCATGGCATGAGGAGGAGGCTGTAAAGGGTCAATATGAGAGCAAGGGCATGGCTCTGTGCCCCTCAAAGTCACATGTTGAAGTACTCACTTCCCACCACCAGGGAGGTCTGGTATTTACGGTGCCAAGAGGAGCCCTCGTAGCAGAAGTACTGGCCGCTCTGCGACAGGCCAACGTTCTTCAGGATCAGGTAGGACCCGTTCAGGTGGGACTCGTCGATGTCAGTGCCATTGGCCATCCAGGTCACAGCTGCATCCCAGTCCATGGAGCCACACTTCATGGTCACATCTGCACCTACCCGCTCGTACTGGGTGTGGCTGTCTGTGGGGAGGAAGGAGTGAAAAACAGGTTAAGGGCAGAGTTCTGCAGGCACAGCTGCCTTGGGGATATGGTCTCTCATGCCTGAGGAGTGAGAGAAGGACTAGGACATAGGCTGGTACTGTGCTAGTGGACAGGGAAGCTCAAGTTCTCCTCGTGGCCCTGGTAATGATTTATTTCAACCTTAGATTAAACTGGATTGGCTGGAAAAGACCAGTGGATTAGGACTCATGAACTACCTCCATCTTATGGGATGCTTTCCTCTGATTTTCACCTTAGAGAAGACATGCTAGAGTTGCATGTATGATTGATTACCCAGCCAGATGCCCCACAGCATGACCATGCCAGTAAGCCGCTGCTACTCCTCCACCTATGTGATTTGTTGTAGGATGCAAACTGAACGCACACATCAGAAACTCACAGTAGAGAGATGACAGACCCCCAGGACTTGTCACCAGCAAATGTGAGTTATTTACTGGTGGAGGTGAGAAGTAGGCAGCTACCCTTGCATTTCCCTGCCTGGGATATCAGGTGGGAGGATTGCAGCCTACCCATGTTGCTTGGAAAGGGCATTGGAAAGGTGCAGCTGCTCGTTGCATACTATGCTGTTTCCCTGCCTGGCTTTTCTTCACTCTGTACAATAGCAGGACACCTTGCTGAGCTGGTTGATTTAGCATCTTGCTAGTAGGGCAATACAGCTCATTGGGCACCAGCTGCCTAATTGAATTTCCTCAGGTTTTTGGACTGGAGCTTGAGCTGACATTCATTAATGATCCTTAGCAACTGAATCTTTCCCGTGCTGCTGCACTGGTTGTGCTGAGCTGTGTGTGGCAAGGTTAAAAAAGGTGTGTGAGTGCATGACATGGGGTAAAGCAGGACAGGCTGATGAGCAAGGCATCGAGTTCCTTAAAGGCTTCATCAATTACAGAATTAACCAGATTGGAAAAGACCTGCAAGATAACCAAATCATGTCACTAAGAGCCTCATCTAAACTCCTTTTAAATGCCTCCAGGAATGGTGACTCCACCACCTCCCCAGGCAGCCCGTTCCAATGCCAATCACTCTTGCTGGGAAGAACTTCTTCCTAACACCCAGCCTAAACCTGCCCTGGCACAGCTTGAAGCTGTGTCCTCTTGTTTTGTCACTGGTTGCCTGGGAGAAGAGCCCAAGCCCACCTGGCCATAACCTCCCTTCAGGTAGTTGTAGACAGCAATGAAATCTGCCCGGAGCCTCCTCTTCTTCAGGCTGAACACCCCCAGCTCCCTCAGCCTCTCCTCACAGGGCTGTGCTCCAGCCCCCTCACCAGCCTTGCTGCCCTTCTCTGCACACATTCAAGCACCTCAACATCTTTCTTAAATGGAGGGGTCCAGAACTGGACACAGTACTCAAGGCGTGGCCTAACCAACGCTGAGTATAGAATCATAGAATCATAGAATCATAGAATGGTAAGGTTGGAAGGGACCTCAAGGATCATCTAGTTC
>VWZE01018406.1:120495-131029 GCA_013396675.1 Eubucco bourcierii
CAGCCTGTCCTCATAGGAGAGCTGCTCCAGCCCCCTGATTATCCTCGTGGCCCTCCTCTGGACCCGCTCCAACACTTCCATGTCCTTCCTGTGCTGAGGGTTCCAGAACTGCACACAGTACTCCAGGTGGGGTCTGAGGAGAGCAGAGTAAAGGGGCAGAATCCCCTCCCTTGCCCTGCTGCCCACACTGCACTTGATGCAGCCCAGGACTAAATGAAGAATGTAATGAGTTTACATCTTCCTACCTAAATTTTGAAATCTTCCTTCTGGGCTTATATACCAAAGTCCCATTCACATATGAATGGAAGGATGCCCAGGGTCACCCTTCTAGATCTACCAAAAATGAAATTTGAAGAACTCAGAGGAAAAAAAAGGCATCAAGGATACAAAAGCCATGGCCTTGGAGAGCTCTGTGGAGGAGAGATCTGTGCTCAGATCACAGAGTGAGATGAACAGCTTTGTGTGGAGGGAAGGCTCACCAACACAGAGAAAGTCTGTTGGGTATCCTGATCAGATAGGGTAGACATATCCATTCTCAAGTGACTGGTCCAACTCCCAATCTCCTCCAAGTCTTTTTGGGGTACAAGGTATATCCCACTTCTAAATTGTGCTTCTTGGTGGTCCAAGGGTTAGAAAATTGTTGCTGCACTTGGACAGGGGAGCTGAGAGGTATTAAAGTCCTACTTTTCAACAGCTGGATTTCCTGGTGGGCTGAAGGACTCTCCACTGACCTTACCACTGTGCAAGAGACACAAGCAGTACCTTTGCTAAGGTTATGTCAAGCTAAGGCAGTGAAAACAACAGAGGGGAAAAAGTAAAAACACAAAAAAATACACACAGACAACAAAACAAAACAACACCCNAGGAAAGGAAAGGAAAGGAAAGGAAAGGAAAGGAAAGGAAAGGAAAGGAAAGGAAAGGAAAGGAAAGGAAAGGAAAGGAAAGGAAAGGAAAGGAAAGGACACCTCAACCCTGCATAAATGTATAAATAGATGTTCTTTCTTCTAAACTACAGCTTCCAAAATCCCACATCACTACTGTTGCCCTAGGATTTTTTTTTTGTCTTGCAGCTATGCAACTTTTGAAGAACAATGACTGGCAGCACGAAAATGGCTGCAGTGATTATGCTGCAACACCTCACTGCTTCCCTGAGCTGCAGCTCCCTCCTCTACAGTTGCAACTGAAGTACAATCAATGCTAATTAATTAAGCACCAGAACCTGCCAACTATGGTCACACTGAGTTCAGTGCTGTTTCCTGAATATTCAGGGATCACTCTCCATAAAATCAAGGATCAGTCTCCCGTAACTTTGGACTGAAAACAACAGAAATTCTTTTTGCAAACAAGGAGGGATGGACAGCCACATCCATCTCAGGACCAAGAACCGGATGAGTCTCTGTGCAGGGGCAGACCCAGTGTGCCATGCCTGTAAATCAGCAAAGTGCCATTGACTCAATGGGAAGGGCAGCAAGGCAGGTGCAGGCATTCCCCAATGGCTCTCCACCAACAGGAACCGTAGATCTGACAGAGCTTTCACACCCATGGAAGGCCAAGAGGAGGATGCACAAGCATCCTTTAAGATCATGGAGGAGCTACACCCTTTCTGGGAGAGGGCAAAGGAAGGAGTGGGTGTTACTGGGCGAAACTGGAGAGGATCTTCAAGGGTAAAAAGAGATAGAGTTTCAGTAGAGTGAATGGACCTCCAATGGGAATGGTGTTGCAGGTCTCTAGCAAGTGAACCTGTGGTCATTGGCAATGATCACCATTGCTCTCACTGCCAAGGGGCTTGGTGTGATGCTTTGAGAGCTAGGAAGGTCCAGAGAGGACCCAAGCTCTTGAACTGCCCTTTCTTTATGCCACACAGCAGAAACAATCATCTAAAGAAAAAAAAAAAACCAACAACAAAAAAGAAAAAGAAAAAGAAAAAAAGGAAAATAAAAAAAGAAAAAGAAAAAGAAGAAAAATAAAAATAAAAGGAAAAGAAAAAGAAAAAGAAAGAGGAAAAGAAAAAGAAAAAGAAAAAGAAAAAGGAAAAGAAAAAGGAAAAGAAAAAGAAAAAGAAAAAGAAGAAAAAGAAAATGAAGAAAAATAAAAATAAAAATAAAAGGAAAAGAAAAAGGAAAGGAAAAAGAAAAAGAAAAAGAAAAAGAAAAAGAAAAAGAAAAAGAAAAAGAAAAAGAAAAAGAAAAAGAAAAAGAAAAAGAAAAAGAAAAAGAAAAAGAAAAAGAAAAAGAAAAAGAAAAAGAAAAAGAAAAAGAAAAAGAAAAAGAAAAAGAAAAAGAAAAAGAAAAAGAAAAAGAAAAANGTTCTGCTTCTCACCACAAAAGTAAAACTAATTTTCAAGCCTGCTGAGCACAGGAACTTGGATATGACCACCAGCCAAGGAACTTGGATGTGACCACCAGTCAGGCACCTTGTTGCATCTCAGATAATGCTACACTCGCTCCCAACTGCAGGAGCCTTGCAGGGTCCAGGAGCCCATTCCCACTCCTGAGCAACATCACTGAAATATATCATGGAGCAGATCATCCTGAGTGCCACTACGTAGCACATGCAGGGCAATGGGGTGATCAGGCCCAGTCATTGTGGGTTGACAAAGAACAGGTCCTGCTTGACCAGGCTGATCTCCTCCTATGACAAGGTGACTCAGTGGATGAGGGAAAGGCTGTGGATGTTGTTTACCTAGACTTTACTAAAGCCTTTGATAGCAACCCTGACAGCATCCTCATGGAGAGACTGGTTGCTCATGGCTTAGATGAGTGGACACTTCACTGGGTACAGAACTGGCTAATGGCCAGGCCCAAAGAGTGGAGGTGAACGGAGTTAAATCCAGCTGGTGGCCAGCCACAAGTGGGGTTCCCCAGGGCTCAGCACTGGGGCAAGTCCTGCTTAATATCTTTATCAAGGATCCAGACAAGGACATTGAGTGTACCCTCAGTAAGTCTGAGGATGACACTAGACTGAGAGAGGCTGCTGATCCACTTGAGGTGTAGGCAGGCTTTACAGAGGCATCAAGGTCAGGTTGTTTGAGGCCTTGAGTGAGCTGTACTAATGGGAGGTGTTCCTGCCAGGGGATTGGAACTAGATGTCCCTGGCAGGGTGTTGGAACTAGATGATCCTTGAGGTCCCTTCCAACCCTACCATTCTATGATTCTATGATTCTGTCTGAACAGGCTGCATCAACAGGCCAAGGCCATCAGATTGAACAAGGTTAAGTGCTGGGTCCTGCACTTGGGTCACAGCATCTCCTGACAACGCTACAGGCTTGGAGGAAAATGGCTGGAAAGCTACCCAGCAGGAAAGGACCTAGGAGTGTTGATCAACAGCTAGCTGAATATGGGCCAGCAGTGTGCTCAGGTGGCCACAAAGGCCAACAGGATCCTGGCTTGTATCACAGATTGTGTGATCAGCAGGAGCAGGAATTGATTGCGCTCCTGTACTCAGCACTGGTGAGGCCACACCTTGAGTACTGTCTTTAGTTTTGGGCCCCTTACTACAAGAAAGACACTGAGTTGTTGGGATGTCTTCAAAGGAGTGCAAGGAAGCTGGTGGAAGGTCTAGAGAACAAGTTTTCTGAAGAGCAGCTGAGGGAACTGGGGTTGTTTAGTATGGAGTAAAGAAGGCTGGGAGGAGTCCCTCTGGCTCTCTACAACTACCTGAAAGGTGGTTGTAGTGAAGCGGGTGTTGGTCTCTTCTCCCTAGTAATAAAAGACAGAATGAGAGGAAATGGACTCAAGTTGAGTCACAGAAGGTTTAGAATGATTATCAGAAGAAACTACTTCACTGAAACAGTTGTCAGACAGTGGAATAGACTTGCCAAGGGAAGTCCATCTCTAGAGGAGTTTGAAAGTCACATAGATCTGGTGTTGAGGGACATGGCTTAGCACCAGACTTGGTAGAGTTAGGTAACAGTAGGACCTCATACTCTTAAAGGTCTATTCCAGCCCAAACAATTTTATGATTCTATGATTCCCTGTTTTGCTTCAAGTCTCTCCAGTTGTCTCAGCAGCTGGCTTAGGTTTCAGTGTGTGTCTAGGTACCCAGTTATGGACAGACATGGAGAGTTCCCATGGGAAACTGCAGGGAGAGGAGCAGACAGGCAGACATTAGTTTCTGAATATAATGCACTCTCACTCCTGTGTGCCTCAGTTTCTCACTTGCACAGCATGCTGTCAGCTGGAACAGCTACACAGCAATACAGACAAGCCACAGATGCAGCAGAGTCTGACCTGCCAGAGCTTGTGGCTTGGCTGCAGTCAGAGGCTCTCTGTGACTCAGCCTATAAAGTTTTAAGCTGACGGCTATGGCTAGAGCCTCCCCTTAGGAGCACTCTGGGCTCAGTTTACTGTCCCCTGGGAGCAGGTTTGTGCATAAACAATGAAGGCAGTGAGCTGAGCTCACTTGCATGCTTGCAAAAGATCTGCACTAGATCAGATGCATGGGTATGAGGCTACCGGAACAAGCCCTCCACAGCAACCCTGGTGCATAGCATCTGCAGAATGCAGGCTTGCAACAGGCACTGCTGTTGTGAATCTGCCTCCTTGCCTGCCAGGACCCTGATCTCTCTCTGTAACTCTGTTTCCCCTGTGAGAGATGCTCCACAGCTTCCTTGGATTTATGTCAGTTTGGATTGTGCAGGCAGCAGCTGCAGCCCACCGTGAGCAGCACTGAGTGGAAGAGCACAGAGAAGACCCAGAAAGCAGAGGTGTGCACTGGCACAGCAAAACACCCATTCTCCTCCAGCAGCAGAGCTGTGTAATTCAGCCATGCACACAACTCCTGGACATCACAAATACACACAAACACACATGTACACCTTGATACACCTTAGAAAATTCAGCAGAAATCAAGCAAAACATGCTACATGCTGCAGCTCTGTTTCAGCTTGCACACTGCAGTCAGCTATTCAGTGTGATAGTGCTGGCTGTCTTCTTCTTACCAAGCCCACAGGTCTTGGCTGGCAGGAGTCTTCCATGCTTCCAGGCTTGCAGATCAGTGTTTTTGAGCATTGGCGCTGCAAAACTCTGTCTGCTTCACAACACTTCAGAACAGGTAACTAACAAGAGCCTGGCTACTAGCAGATGGTTTAAATCTGCTATCACAGATCTACACCGGGGGAAATTGGCTGGAGAGCAGCCCTGAGGAAAGGGACCTTGGAGTCTGGGTTGATGAAAAGCTCAATGTGAGCCTGCAGTGTGCACATGCAGCCCAGACAGCAACCGAGTCCTAGGCTGCATCAAGAGCAGTGTGGTCAGCAGGGCAAGGGAGGGGATTCTGCCCCTTTACTCTGCTCTCCTCAGACCCCACCTAGAGTACTGTGTGCAGTTCTGGAACCCTCAGTACAGGAAGGACACGGAAGTGTTGGAGCAGATCCAGAGGAGGGCCATGAGGATGATCAGAGGGCTNNNAACTGGCAGAGGGGAGATTTAGACTGGATGTCAGGAGGAAGTTCTTTCCAGTGAGGTTGGTGAGGCACTGGCACAGGTTGCCCAGTGAGGTTGTGTCTGCTCCCTCTCTGGAGTTGTTCAAGGCCAGGTTGGAGGAGGCCTTGAGTGAGCTGTACTAGTGGGAGGTGTCCCTGGCTATGGCAGGGGGTTGGAACTAGATGATCCTTGAAGTCCCTTTCAACCTTACCATTCTATGATTCTATGATTCTATGAAATTCTTCAGTCCTTGCAAGCTAAAAAAGCTGGAAAGGTTAAATGTGCTGAACCTGGCAGTGTAAGGCTCTGCTAGCTGTGTGCACCCTACAGCAAGGCTCTGCCCTGTCCAC
Organism: Eubucco bourcierii; assembly: GCA_013396675.1. Lineage (NCBI taxonomy): Eukaryota > Metazoa > Chordata > Aves > Piciformes > Ramphastidae > Eubucco > Eubucco bourcierii. The sequence goes on from VWZE01018406.1 coordinate 126,269, forward strand.
AGGAAATTTTGCACCAGGATGTGGAGGATGTATCCTGACAGGGAGTCGCCCTGCACACAGGTGCATGCAACTGTGCAAGGAAAAGCTTTTAGCCCCTTCCTGTTTCTCCTGAGTGGAGACAAAGGCTGTTTTATCCCCATGCTGTGAATCACACAAACAAAACACTTCCTCAGCACCAGCCTTCTCAGTACAGCTCTAAGCAAAGGAAGACAGTGCAATGAGGTTTCTGAATCCTGAGCTTCAATTAGCACTTAGTGGCAGCTAATCCTGAATATCAATATTCTGCCTAAATATAAATCTTTTGCCTACATAAAGAGATCAATGGTCCACGAGCTAGACTAATACTGTTGTAACCCCTCCTGCCTCCATCACCGTCAACTGCTTTGTGGTTTCACTTCTCCACCTGACCGACCTTCCTGGAGCACTCATTACAAGGTGACACACATTGCTTTCCCCTTCTGTAACCAGCCTGCCACAGATCCTCCTCAATCCTTCTTCCCCTTTTCTTTTTAACATGCCACAATCATATTGGATTTTCTGAATGGATCCACTCTATTTAGTGCTGCCCAAGACTGCTTATCCTTAGAGATGCTCTTTTCATCCAGAGGACAGACTGTGTATCTTGAGAGTTGTTGTATTTTTCACACCACAGCATCTCCCACCTGGATTAGGAACAGGAGTTTTAGGTATTTCCCCTTGCAGAGAAGCAGTGTCTGCCCAGAGAAATTAACCCTGCCAAAGACTTTGATAACATTAGGACATTGAGGTGCTTGAGTGTGTCCAGAGAAGGGCAACGAGGCTGGTGAGAGGCCTTGAGCACAAGCCCTATGAGGAGAGGCTGAGGGAGCTGGGATTGTTTAGCCTGGAGAAGAGGAGGCTCAGGGGAGACCTTCTTGCTGTCTACAACTACCTGAAGGGTGGTTGTAGCCAGGGGGAGGTTACCTTCTTCTCTCAGGCAACCAGCACCAGAACAAGAGGACACAGTCTCAGGCTGTGGCAGGAAAAGTTTAGGCTGGAGGTGAGGAGAAAGTTCTTGACTGAGAGAGTCATTGGCTACTGGAATGGGCTACCCAGGGAGGTGGTAGAGTCACCGTCCCTGGAGGTGTTCAAGGTGTGTTTGGACGTGGCACTTGGTGCCATGGTCTAGTCTTGAGGTCTGTGGTGATGGGTTGGACTTGATGATCTTTGAGGTCTCTTCCAACCCTGGTGATACTGTGATACTGTGAAAACAAAGGTTTGTGCATGTCATGTTCCATCACCTGCTCTCCTGACCATGCTTTATGCTTCCTTTGCTCTGCTCCCACCCTAGGAAAACCCTTTTTCCCAGGAAGCAGAGATGGTGATGTTCAGGTTGCATCTTACTGTGGCTCTGCTCCCATTATCTGTGCTTTTTCTTGCTCACAGACATGTTGCAGGTGGCTTAAGGACAGTAGCAAGTGACTCACTCCATGCCCAATGCTGCTGATGGATATGTAGGATCTGAATGTCTCAGACTCAACACTGCCTGCTCTCTTGGTCGCTGGGTCTGCCACGCACGTCTTTTCTGACACACTCTAAGGATGATTTGTAGCACCCTTCTGATAAGGTTGTGGACTTCTGCAAACAGTGCCCAAGCTGCCTCTGGTGCTGCAGCACTTTGCCCTTTCAGTGTGACTACAGGTTGGCTTTGCAGTCCCAGAGCAGCCTACAATCCAGGACTTCAAAGGGGATAAATAATGAGTGGCACTTTCAGTCCAAGTTCAGTTGGATACATGCCTCTGAACAGACTGGTAGAGACCAGGCTGCTTTGGAAATGTGAGACGGCTGGCTCCCTGGGACAGACACATTTGACTTACAAGGTGAGACCTTTCTGAGCTTTTGGAGGCTAATTGAAGCCAAACCCCTGAAGCACTAAAGATTTCCACTCCAACTGTCACTGTTTTATGAAATCTTCCACTTCTGGAAGACTTTGAAAATGTAAAAACAGGCATAAAAACCCAACAAGCATAACCCCCAGACAAGGATTGCTGTTTCCCTTACCAAAAAGAGGGCACAGCCCCTCTGTGGTAGTTAGAGCTCACACAAAGAGCAGAGCACAAGGCTGTTCCCCTTGTGCTGGGCTATGCCTTAGCTCCCTGGGTAAGAAAATCAATGCAAATGAAAACTGGGCTCCCACCAGTATTTGGGGGCTCCCACCTGGTGTGTCAGGGCTTTAATTTACAAGTGAGCATCAGCAAAGGAGGCAATGCCCCTGCTCCACACAGCAGGATGATGCCATCCCAAGAACGAAGTTACCTTTATCCACCCCTTCTTCCCAGCCTCTCCTCAGTGAGCAGGGCTTGCCCAGCAGAGACTTTCAACAAGGATTTGTTGGAAAGGACCCAGCAGTCTTATGCAGATGACCCACAAATCGAGTCCTGTTTCCTGTCCTATGCTGCCCACTCTGCACATCCACACCTGGAGGTACTGTCTCCTTTTGGAAGGTTGTGGTAGCAACTCCCAGGGCTTCCTTGTGGGCTGAATCCTCTATACCCAAAGCTCTTCTCACTGTCTGGGTGGACCACAAACTCCATTGCTCCTCCTTCATTGTTTGCCAATATGTTTAGTTGGACTACTGAGACATGTTTTCTCTTGCCACTAACAGAACTAATGAATCCTGCCACACCATAGTCCTCCCAATGTTTCCTTCTTCTCACCATAGATGTGGAACTACTGCTACCAGTTTTTGTGGGAGCACAAGCTTGTTCAAAATCTCCCAGATTCTCACTCTCACTCTTCAGTTGTGTGGGGTTTTGTTTGTTTGTTTGTTTGTTTGAGTCTTTTACAGCAGATCAACTGATGGAAGGGTTAATACAGACTTTTTTTTATATAGCATCACAGATATTGCCACCTAGATTTCCTTCCAAGCTTGAGGGAGCCTGGGGACAGATTCTCACTCTACCACAGAACTTCATCTCCACAAGCTCCATTTCAAATAATATCTTCCACCCCCAGAAAGGGTCAGTTTTAGTGCAGGTGCTTCCAGACACACTTGCACATCAAAAACAGGCAGCTTTCTTGCAATGTTCTTTGCACATTTCCAAACTTTGGTGACTTTCCAAAGAGCAGGCCTTCAAAGACCTGAAGCCACTGAGCTGTGCTCCCTCTCACTTGAAAGCCAGTCCCTCTGTTTTCCTTCCTGTCCTACTTTCTCATCAGCCTGCAATTTAAGAGCATCTCTCCTCATGTATCTGACAGCTGTGAGCTCTCCACCTCCTGTAGAAGAGGCATGAGCTCTACTCCCACAGAATGTACCAGAAGGATGGGCCACCACATCCTAGTGACCTTCTGCAATGCAGAGTTCATAGATCCTGCACAGACAGCAAGCCTTCCAGGTGGGAAGAATCTCTGTGGGGGTGCTCTCTGTGGGGCTATCCTGCATGGCCAGCTTGACCCCTAAGGGATGTTCAGCTCTGGGATCTGCAGGGTGATGAGGCAGTGGGCAAGGAAACACAGACACTAAAAATAGGCTGTTTGTGGTAGGTTCTGACCACATTTATTAGCAAGCCTTTGCTCCAGCTGACCACAAGGTCAGCTTCCAAGAGCCTGGCTGTAATTCATTTTGTGTCTGGGCAGGAAATCTACTTGAGCTCAGAGGGATGTCCAGTAACAGAGAAAGATGTTCCAGAACCTGGGGCTAATTTTGCTGTTTTCTTTTACTCTGCAGGCAGGCAAACTTTTGGGACATGCTTCTTGTGCCAGGGGAAAAAAAAATTAAAAATGCCAGGTGCTTTGGGATAGACAGAGAAAAATAGAGGGTGAAAAAGTGTGTGTCTGTTTGAGTCTGGGGTTCTTCTTATCAGACAGACTCACTTTCACTATGTAGGGCAGAGAAGCAGCAAGGGGGATCCCAGACCTTGACGAGCTCTTAAATGCCCTAGCAGCATGCAGCGGAGTTTGATGGGGTATCACTGCTGGTGGGGTGAGTTGCTTTCTCTGTTACTCCTCTGTAGCTGTAGGGTAGCAGGGATGATAGGAAGGCAATATGGAAACCACTAGGGTAATGAATGCCCAGGGGTAGAGGTGATGGACTTTCCTTTCAAAGGCATCAAAGGGCAACTTGAATTACAGCCAGGTTGCTCCCTGGCCAGCACGGCATGGGCAAGCAGATCAGCTGTCAGCAGATGCTGCAATCCCACCAGGGAGATGCTAGTCTCCAGTGGATGGCCATGAGCTTGGATTAGCTCAGACCTGAGCAGCAATTAGCAAGGCAAAGGAGGCAAAAATCAGATGGATGCCTGGCCTTGAATGCCAGTCTTCAGAAAGATTTAAGCAGGCTCTGTCTCACACAGAGACTGAAATCCTAATCCCTGCACATAAACTGATAGCACTGGAGCCTTCAGCTGAGGGGTGATGTGTTCCCAGTGAGGCAGGTTGATTCAGCTGCTGGGTACATGAACTGCCTACAGAAGTGATAATGACTGCTAGGTGGGGAAGAGGTACAGGCAGCTGTGCTCTGCCAAGGGTGCTGCCATCCAGGGGTGCCCACAGCTTCAGAAATCCCCTTCCCCACCACCCGAGTTGCTCATATCTGTCTCTTCTTGCAGCTTATAGAATCATAGAATGGTAAGGTTGGAAGGGACCTCAAGGATCATCTAGTTCCAACCCCCTGCCATGGGCAGGGACACCTCCCACTAGTACAGTTCACTCAAGGCCTCCTCCAACCTGGCTTTCAACACCTCCAGGGAAGGAGCAGCCACAACCTCCCTGGGCAACCTGTTCCAGTGCCTCTTTCTTTGCCCT